>WHSE01000013.1:0-203270 GCA_012295165.1 Asparagus setaceus
CACGCTGCGAAATTCTTCAAAGTCTTCCCCTTGAACGGTCCGGATTCCTCGTGGCGACCGACATGGGTGTGGTACCAGCCTATCTCGACGCCGCAGTGACGCCGCCATATGAGTTCGCTAAAATAACCTCTTGCTCGATATTCTCCTCGCTAAATGCGCTGCTCACGAAGCCTTGATCCGAGCTCGATGAGTCGCTCACCTCATTGCATGAATCAAAAGGCTAAACTCCACACGATACGCAAGAGTTAGCCACCGGGTGAGCTTTGCTCACAACTAAGTAGCCACCGAGGGCCACCGACATCAATTTCCCCAAGCTACTCAATATGAATGGGTAGAAGACCATAAAGGTCGCCATCTAACCTCGATAATGGAGATCGTCGTTTCAAACCATTCTCCAACAACCAAGGAGACCCATCACGTAACCGGAATCGAACGCCAGATTTTAGCCCGGCAATCCATAGGTTGAATCCGTGGAAGTGGTCCGCCAAGATTAACTCGGCCTCCACCCGCTCTATACTGGCTCCTGGAATCCCGGTTTCGCCAAGGTCAGTAAGGAAGCGCGACCGGATGATGGAGGCGATCCTCAAACTCGCCATCCAAATTATGATGGTAGGCTCAGCTTCGCTGGTTTCTTCCTAGGGTGTTCGCGGCTTCTCTCGTAAAGAGGTGTTCTCCTGATGACCTTAAGAATCGAGACTTGACATTAGGAGCCTTGAAATAGACTAATAATCATCGGAGCATCCGCCACCACAAGAGAACAAAGGGTTAACAGATCATTTAGAGGAATATCTAAAAAGAAAATAGCATAATGAGAACTCTCTCAAGCCTATGAGATTGAGTCATAATTCTTATACGGTATGACGATTTCATCCAGATACACCAAGAACGATAAATATAGTCGCAAACAAAGCAAAGCAATATATTTCGCTCTACGCAGCAAAGGTACGGTATGAAATCGCCCCGCTAAAGATATCGAGATCGGTGATCTTTGAAGCCCCAATCCCCAAAGGAGGATTTCGGCTTCCCAATCGCCACAAAGGAGGAATGGCCGCAATAAGGGTACACAACTGAAGGCCGGTCCCCACAAAGGAGGATTTCGCTTTTCCCAATCGCCTCACAAAGGAGGACGGCTGTCAGAATAAGTGTACACACCGCAGCTGCCGATCCCCACAAAGGAGGATTTCAGCCTCTTCCCAATCGCCACGAAGGAGAATGAAGCGGGATAATGCATATATGTACGAATATGATGACGCGGGCGCACCACCCAAAGAAGGAGGCGGCATTCACGCCGCCAGGCGAGTTGATCGCTCTCAAGCTGCGGATCTTCCCGGCGACATCGGAAGCCGCAAAATACGACTAAAAGTCGACGCGGCCAAAAATCGCCAAATACCACAAAGAAGTCCCTTGGTCGTCATGGTTTATCAATCAGACTGGCATCAACGGCTGGCTAACAAAAACGACGGACGACCGAGCTCGACCGAAGCGCCGACCGCCGCTCTGCCACGAACCGGCTTCGACAGCCGTCAGCCGCCGCCGCCACCGGTCCGCCGCCTGTCGCCATCACCGGCCGCTGCCGCCCATGGCCGCCACCACCTATTCATGGCCACGACGGTTCTTTCTCCTCCCATGCATGCATGCAACAAAAAAAAGAGAGAAAAGAAAAGAGAAGAGGAGGAAATATAAACCCTCATCATACCTCGTTGTTCGTGAGAAGATGAGACGACACCGAGGCGGAAGAAAACGAAGAAAAGTGCATAGAGAAGGGGGCCTACTACAAGAAGAAGGAGGGTTTATGGGTATTTATAACAATCCCATATGGACCCAATCTCTTGAATAAGGAGTCCTATTTGACGGGTAGGAATTCTAATTGGAGCCCAATTGATATCTAAATGGAATCCAAAACAGCCCAATAATATCCATCCTCTTTTCCTAAATATTTGGAAAGATTTTGGAGATTAATTCTCCAAATATTCTCCCATGTGGTCTAATCCTACTCCAACTAGGATTATGAGTATAAACCGCTTCCAATTTGTCGAGAAGTTCCCAAGAATATTCTCACAAGAAATATTCTTAGGATAACTGATCGTATGATTATATCGACGCCGATCAACGCCATGTCTAACCTACTCCAACTAGGATTACATATAAACCGCTTCCTAATTTGTCGAGAGTTCCCAGAATATTCTCACAAGAAATATTCTTGGATAACTCGACGTATGATTATATCGACGTCGATCAACGCTGCCCAATCCTACTCCAACTAGGATTACGAGTATAAACCGCTTTCAATTTGTCGAGAGTTCCCTAAGAATATTCTCACAAGAAATATTCTTAGGATAACTCGATCGGTATGGACGATCGACGCCGATCAACGCTGTCGCCTAATTTACTCCAACAAGGATTACGAGTATAAACTGCTTTCCTAATTTGTCGAGAAGTTCCTAAGAATATTCTCACAAGAAATATTCTAGTGGATAACTCGATCGCGGGGATTATATCGACGCCGATCAACGCAAGGTCAACTTACCCAACTAGATTACGAGTATAAACTGCTTTCCAAATTTTCAACGAGGAGTTCCCGAGAATAAACCCATATTCTTAGGATAACTCGATAACCCTTGATGTCCTCCTACCATAATATCCAAGAGAGGAACAACCCACGAGGCATGTAAGTCAGTGTTGACACCGAACGACGGTTCTAGTCCCCGAGGAACTTCCCACTATGAATAATCATATCCCAACAAAGGCCAAAGCGCCGATTCACGATCAAGGCCGCGATGATGGTTGAAAGCCAAATGGTCTCTTGTTTCGACAAGGAATCTTTGGAGGATATCTCCATGAAAAGATTAGTCCTCCCGCCGTGGTTAAACTAACAACACACGCGGATGATGGAAGAAATAGCCGATCGAGGAATAATGAAATTCCATGTATTCGACACAACCAACGTCACCAACAAGGAGTTCACACATAATGAGAAGTCCAAAAGTCCTGATTAGTCAAACAACAACCAACCGACACGAAGTTACAAACAAAACTCACCCACCAATCAAGATTTTAACAAGCGTCGACACAATGCACCGCGGATCTTATCGCTACAAAGAACCGATGGTCCGAAGAATCAAGACTTGAAGCTATCTTTTGGGACCCTCACCATCGGGAAGGTCGAACTATCATGTCCAAAGCATCCCGCATCTATCAAGAATCGGTGACCGAGACGCTTTGGAGGGGTATCTCAGAGGCTGAAAAATACTTACAAGATCCCCAAACCAACTCGCGACGGGAGCTTCCGGCAAATGACAACCCATCGAATGATAACGGACGCCGAATCGTTAAACGCCAACCGCTAAGAACCTCATTGCCACAAGCACTATGAACCGGACGACGACGGATTCAGACTTGAACCTGAACGAACCAAGAGTTAGTCCTGAACCAAATACGCATCGGAACCTAAGTCCGAGAAGGCCAAGAGTCGTACAGTGGCCTAAGCCCTAAGACCGAGAAAACGACTGAAACAACGAAATCGGCGACTCTACTAACTTACGGCTTAACTCAAGATCGCGAAGCTCTTCGACTTAACCTCGCCATGAACGCCAGATTGGGCGAGCCTCGTTCACTTGGCGAACTCCCATTTCTACGAACTCCTATGAATTTGCAAATCCCCGGGCCACTGACGATCCTCGCTTTTGGCTTAACTCTATTTATGAAGCTCGTTCACTTAAGGGCTCCCGGCTTTATGGCGAACCTTTCCTTAGGGCGAACTACTGCGCGACGGCTGAACCTCGGCGATACCATAACTCGCCATTTCGACGAACTCGCTTTCATGGAACCTCGATTTATGAGCTCGTGGTTCACTTGACGGCCTCGCTTCATTTTATAAACCTCGCCTTCGGCTGCAACCTTGCCTATTCAATAACTCAGATTCGTTACGAACTCGGCGCTTTGATCGACCCCGCTTTTGCAACTCGCGATTTATTAACTCACGATTTCGCGAGCCTTTGTTCACTTTCGGCCTAAGCTCATTTTTTAACCTCGGTTCCTCGCTGCAAACTTTCGTATTCAATAACCTCGATTCGCTTCATGAGCCTCTGCCTTTTAGCTACTTGCTTTGAACTCCGCGTCGCAGGCACCCTAGCTCCGCCGGAGACCTCGACCAACTTAATGAGGCACCCTACCAAAGAAGCCGAGGCAATCTCGCCAACTCTCCGAGGCACCTACGGACAGACAAGCCCTCCCGACTTGTATAATAGAGGCTGCCGAGAGCTTGAGGGGATTTGAGCCTGGAGAGAAGGTCGGATTTTTGGAGGTCTTGTCCAAGGGCCGGGCTTTGGGAAAGCTTGACTTTAGGCGACCGCCTGACTTTGGGTGGATGCAGCACCTACGAAAGACCAACTCAGCCAACGCCGCATCTACAAGCCGCCAGCAGTAATCATTGGTCAACTACAGATACCTCTCTAGATTAAGCCGTTTTAATTCGGATGCCGCGGATTTTCTTCCAGGATTCACGTCTCTTCAGTGAGGAGCATTCTTTCGTGATGCTCGCGGCGAGCTCTTTACGTCAGAGCCTAGACCCTAAGTTTTCTGACTGACGCGCTGCAAGGGTCCACGGACAGCCCAAGAGTAAAGAACCTGACGCAAGTTTAGGATCCCGATGAATGTAGATCCTCGCGGTTTGTTCATACAGAAGAAGTTGTAATCTTTTTGATTTTCATTGTAAGCCTTATAAAAAAGGCGATATTTTTCTTTGAATTTGTTTCAGCGACCAAGTTTGTAAATACCAAATCAATGACAATCAAACCGACTTTATCACAATTAATGATATATATATATATATATATATATATATATATATATATATATATATATATATATATATATATATATATATATATATATATATATATATATATATATATATTGAGATGGTGAGCTCAAATCTTATCGTGAGGTAGACTAATCTGTCAATCAAATTCATGATCTACACCGCACATCTTGGCCAACACATCATAAAATATGTATGATAAAATTTTACATAATTTGCAGCTTTCTAGAATATGAATCAAACTAGTTTGATATGTTAATTTTTCGTGTAGTTTACTAGTCAGCCCCTTTTACACATTGCTAAAATAATAATTAAAAATTTCAAACAATATAATTTTTTCTATATATAGATCACTATGAGTGTAAATCACTTACACAAGATCATCATTATTTCGAGCTTATCAATAGCTCATGATAAGAATCAACTCACTATCTCATTTTATCATATTCATATATATATATATATATATATATATATATATATATATATATATATATATATGTTCGCTGGGAAAGTTGGTTTGTTATTCATTGCTCGCTTGAATTCGCATGCCTTCGCTGCCTACAACAAAATTTCAAACAAAGAAAAATGCCTTTATTTTAGGCGCATAAATGAAAACTTAAAATTACAACTCTCTTTTCCTTTAGAACAAACACGAGGATCTCTATTTTACGGATCCTCGCCATAAGGTTCTTTTGCCTCAGGCCGGGACTTTTATTCGCCCGCTGACCACCGCTAACTCGATCCCCGGGTAAACCCTGCCCGAATCCAGACGAGGGGCTCGCTTACTAAGGAAACGGTTCGAGGGGATCACACTCACTAAGCGAGAGGATCGGCCATGGATCGTGACTCACGGCGAGAGGATCACGGAGTGAGATCTACAAGGAGAAATCACGCTATCCCCGAGGTTAAGAAGCTTAACCTAGAGGGTATCTCAGAAGTTCGACCCGAAGTTTGTTTACCTTCCGCCTATAGATCTGACGTCGACTAGACTTGAGCTCACGGTCTGAACCGCAAGCGTCAGAGATCTCATGAGGGCTCTTCTGAGGTCCGGCCAAAATCACCAAATCCCCTCCAAGATCCCTAAATTCCCCCTCCCCATGAGGAAGACCCCCACAAAACCAAAGGGGAGGCGCCAACGGTCCCTGCACACTTGCCGAACACTCCTACTGCCAGCCCAGGTGGCTCTACCATGGTGGTCGAGCCACCTCCCCACTTGGTCGGCACCTCGCCGTCGAGGTGGCTCTGCCGGCCAAAGCCGAGCCTCCTACCACTGTGGTGGGCACCTGCCAAGAGCCGAGGTGGTTTCTGGCCAAAGTGGTCGAGCCACCTTGGCCAATTTGGTCAGCCGCTGGCGTCCGGCTTCGCCGCCTGTTTCCGCCGACTCTTCCGCCGATTCTGCCGATTCTTCGGTTCCGCTTAGTTTTGTTCTGATGTCGCGATGTTCGAAGTCCGTGGTCCGATCAACTTCGTGAGCTCAAACGGTTCGCTTGCATCGACGACTGGGCACGGTTGATTCCGCTTTGTCAACGTTAGTTTAGCTAACTCGCTTCGCTGAGCTTCGCTGCCGGGTTTTCCACGACGCCGCTGGTTTCAGACGCTTCGCCGACTACTTTACGCTTTTGGCGGCAATCACGCCGACGGCTTCGAAGTCGCTGTTTGATGGATCGCTCTGCTATCAACCCACCGCTATTTAGTCTTGTTCTGCACCGATAAGCAATTTTAACGCCACAGATACCCTCCAAAGCCGCCTCGCCTCGACTTGATGAGTCCGGGATGCTTTGACATGATGAGCCCCTTCACCTTAATTGGCGGATAGGACTTGTGAATGACCCCGGCGCTTGATCTCTCCATTCCCTTCTTTCCAAGGCTTTGTAGGATTGTCAAGGTATTACTGCATCGCATTTTTGTCCGACCGTTGTCGCAAATCTCACCGAAGTCGATAGATGAATTTTTTGAGGTTGGCTCCAAGATTTGATTCCTCCAATCCTCTCGTTCTCCTGCTTTGTAGGATCCCTGTGGGTGTCGCTGTCGATTTATTGCTTGACCGCTTGGAATTTCGAATCGAAGCTAATCGTTCCTTATCGCTGTTGACTCGCCGGTGGATTGCCCAATTGACCGGAGATTCCTCCGCTGATCGGGAATTCTTTTGATCCCAACCGCTGATCGGGTGAATCCTTCGACGACGGCTGTTGGCGCCGCTATCGTGACATTGCTATAAAGGTGTTCATCCACTGGGAGGTATTCTTCCCAATTGTTGATTGGTAGGCCCGCGTATGAATCGGCACCGATACAAAGGTGAGGAGTCCTTTCGAGGTAGAGCCGCTGTCCGGCCGGTATATAAGCCTCACATTTTATCCTCCTCGGGTCCCATAGCGGGAGGAAATTGAGGGTTATCGAAGTTATCCTTAAGAATATGGTAATATTCTCCGTGAACTTCGCTAAGAACCGTGAATTAGTTTATACCGTAATCCTATTTGGAGTAGGGCATGGGAGAATATCCGAAGATTGAGTCCGCCTGCCACCTTGCCGATGATTTCACCATTTAGAGGTTAAGCCCAAAGTCTACAAGATTTTGAAGTAGCCGAAGCCTCCCTCATATAGAGACAGAGACATCGCCTCGGGACGGCTTGGTGACGCCATGCTATTACCGACTCGGTTCACATGCATGAGGCTGCATCATTTGAGACCGTTGTTAAGCTTCGCTTCTCGTGGGACACTTTTGGTCTTGTGTCCGCTGGAGAAGCAGGATAGTAGAGCTCGAACAGAACCCCGCTTAGGGAGAGCCTGATCGCCTTGAAGCCGACAAAGGCCAACAAAGAAAAGACTCTCGCCGGTCGCCCGAAATTTGAACTCTCGGGCGTAAGCCGACATCAAGAAGGAGATCATGAGGCCCTTAATGGCAGCCGGGAGGCTTTCAGGTCGAGGTTCAGAGGAACTTCAACAAGCTTTCTCAATAAAGTATCTGAAGTTAAAGCAAAACATATTTCTGCCCTCTTTGTGCTCTATTGTGATTCTTTATTTCGCCAAATAATTAACCATAATACTTATAGGATTTTTGGCAAACCCTACCGCCAACGGATTTGATTAGCCTTTACCAACTACCGCTTGAATTGGCTAGCGTATGATTGTCCAAACTGCTCCAAGACGCGGACGCTAGGCCGGAAGAATGAAACTCTTCTAGACTTGTTGCTATGATATTGAATACATAGGCTTGGTACTTTTACCGCAAGAGATCGCCCTAACGCCGCAGGAGGCGCTGGCTTAATCCCTTCTTAGGCTTTCGGGATGAAATACCCTGAATCGAACTCGTGTCTTCTTCAATCTAAAAGACTAAACCGCGACTGTTAGAAGGCCGACTTTAGGGTTATGGTCCACCCCACTTCTCAACGGATTTGACTAGCCTTTACCAACTACCGCTTGAGTTGGGCTACGCGGATTATCTGATCCGCCCGCGACGCGGACGCTGTGCTAAAAGAATGAGACTCTCTTAGACTTAATGCTACGATGTTGAATACGTAGGCTTCGCCTTTGTCACGGAATAGACTACCCGCAACGCTGCTGGCTTTTATCCCTTCTTAGGCTTCTCGACATACCCCTTTAATCAACTCGGTGTCTTCTTCAATCGAGATCAAAACCGCTGTTAGCGCCGACTTCATCCCTTCTTAGGTTTCGGGATGAAATACCCCTAATCAACTCGTGTCTTCTTCAATCGAGAAAGACTAAACCGAACGCTGCAGAGGCGCTGGCTTTATCCCTTCTTAGGCTTCTTGGATGAAATACCCTGATGAATCTTGGCTTTTTGACCGAGAAGGATTGAACCGCCATAAGGTTGATTGAGGGAAAGGAAGAATGTATTCTATTTCCTAAGGTGGAGAGGAAGGAGGATCTTGTCTCCTATCTCCTAAGGGATGAACAAGAGAGGAAGGTTTTGTATCCTATCTCTGCCAAGGGAGAGGAAGGTTTTGTGTCCTATCTCCGTGTGCTCACTAATTTGAAATAAGAGAGGAAGGTTTTGTATCCTATCTCTTATTGATGGAGAAGAAGGAGGATCTTGTCTCCTATCTCCTGATATTGGAAAGGAAGGATTTTTGTCCTCGCTTCCGTGGGGAGACAAAAATGGGATTCCATTTTGAGAATCTTGAAAGATGAGACTAAGAGTGGGATCTCCACCGAGAATCTAAGACAAGAGAGGAAGAATGTATTCTATCTCTTGCTTCGGAGAGGAAGAATGTATTCTATCTCCGTAAAATGTGGAAAGAAAGAATGTACTCTATTTCCCAATGAGAAACTAAGAGGGATCTCCACCGAGAATCTGGAAGGGTACTGATAGCTTTTTGTAGGATTGCAACTGTAATTTGAGTGGACCTCTGCTCGTGAGGGAATCGAGAGGATTTTGCCGGTGGTTGGACCAGGAGATTTTAGTGGGCCCACCGCCAATGAATTTGATCGGTGAGAGAATTTTGGAGGAAAACACAATAACTTATGGTTATCCTCATGAAAATGAGTGAGATATTCTCTCGAGGAATTTCCCATCAAATGGGTTATCCCAATATACTAAGGATAGTATTTTTCGTAAACTTCCCATTTATCTAATTACCGCTTATTCTCGTGATAAGGCTTATATGCACCGCTTGAATAGACCGTCTATTATAAACGGTCCTTCCCATTTGGGTTCAATTTACCTTTCTTTTAGAGGTGAGGATTATGTCGCCTAGCCAGCGAGGACAGATCTCCTCCTGTTCTCTCGTCGAACTTTCTTGTTGAAAGCCCCGACATTCTAGCTTGATAGAACTCAATGCATTGTTGAGCCTCCAGCGCTCTCATCTAACATCTCAAGCTCTTCGAGACGCTTTTGATGTTGTTCTTCTGGCCGCCATCTCTCGCTGCAAGCACGGCGACGAACTGATTTCAACGGAGAATCGCTTCACACCCGTAGACCGTAGAGTACCGGTCGCCCTTGCTGCGACGCATCTGCAGCGATATGCCCAGTAAGCCCGAAGTTTATCGCCCCGCCTCGCTTTGTTATTCTTCACAAGCTTCGACAAAATCTTGATGATCGCCTTGTTGAACGCCTAACCCATTCACGCGGATTATAGGCCGCCGACGACATCTTGTATCTTGAATTTTTCGCAAAACTTGATGAAGGAATTGCCGATAAATTGGGGACCGCTGTCATGCACTCCGTCTTGGGACACCATGTCGATAGATGACATGGTGTTTGATGAATTGATGATCAGCCTTTGACCTCCTTTAGTGGGATTGCTTCACCACTTGAGAAGTAGTCGATCGCTAGAATAAAGCGCATCTCCTTTAACCGACGGAGGAAAATGGGACCTACAACGCCCATTCCCCATGTCTCAATGGCCGACGTACGGGCTGATGCCGCCGAGGTGCATATAATTCAAGGCGGAATCGACACGCGCGCATTTCCGAAGCTGTTTCGATCAAGGCTATTAATCATCGGGCCAAAAGTAGCCCATTCTCTCGATTCGCCGTGAGCGCACTGTGCCCAGTACCACATTCACCTTCGCAAGCTTCCGGCGACCTTTCGCCTCCTTGTTTGAAAGGCACGGAGTAAAGACCATCGCATTCTACGATATAGCATCCGGGTTTCGCGGTCGTAAAGAATCTGAGCTCTTCACCGACTCTCTCCTTCACGCCTTCCGCTAATACCGTAAAACGTAATCGACGATAGGAAAGCCAATCTCGGCTCTAACTTGGTTTGGGTTGTACCTCTTTGGTAACTACCCTTTGTCTTCTTGTACCCCATCATATATTGGTACGAAGAGTCGGTGAGTCCCGACCGTGAATTCAATTGCTCGGCTCTAAGGTTGTGCTAACGACACGCCTAACGCCGCATCCGCAGCTGAGTTTTGGAGGCTGGATATATTCGATGAAGAATTCTTCAATGAGTCGGCCATTTCAACGGCTACCGATGATAGGGGACCGATCGAAGTTCCTCACTGTAGTCACCACGACCGCTTAACTATCGGGCCAGAATCTCCATACGCCGAGATATTCGACCCCACTTTGGCGGCTAAGTCCGATAAGTAGCTGTTGTATTCGCTAACGCTATTGGAACAGGTTCGTGAGTGAATAAGCACGGGCATGACATGATTCCCGGAAATCAAGACAACTCCGACTCCAAATGAGATTTTAGAGTCCGGGTACTTGCTACATTAGTGGCCCGAGAAGCTCGGCAAAGTACAATCGCCATATTTGTTGGTGCGACGTAGTGTTGACTTCGACTTCATCCGAAGATCATCATATAGCTCAACCGCATCCGTCGGTTGGCGTCAAGAGATCGCAAATCGCTTGCCCTTGACCTGACTGTTTGAAGCGCGTCAGACAAGAGCAAGGCCCATTTCGCCAAACGCCAACTCATTGAAGCCGGCCAATATAAATATCCTGACCGATTTACGCTAGAGATAACATAAATCGCCCCGCCGACTAAATAGTGTCGCGATCTTTCCTCGCTAA
This sequence comes from Asparagus setaceus, assembly GCA_012295165.1. Lineage (NCBI taxonomy): Eukaryota > Viridiplantae > Streptophyta > Magnoliopsida > Asparagales > Asparagaceae > Asparagus > Asparagus setaceus. The sequence continues at coordinate 11,303 of WHSE01000013.1, forward strand.
CAACACTAATGCGCACTCGCCACCATTGGGTATCGAGACGCACACCAATGTTCGCTCTGTAATACATCGCCGCTCGCGGATCGCCGCCGCCGCCCCGCCGAAAGTAAGGCGCTTTAACTAATGATCCGCTGCCTTGACATAGATCGTGAACGGTTTTCCGACACGGTGCAACAAGAACAGTGAGGTTTAGCGAGATACCATTTGATCTCTTCAAACGCCGACATGCCGCCCCAAATAAACGACACTTGTTCAATTTAGAGAATGGTTGACACTTCCTGATAGGTTCGATATGAACCGCCGATGTACGCCAATCGCCTCTTGTAACCCCCGAAGTTCTCTCGATTTCTGAGGTTGCAACTCTTGAATGGCCTTCACTTTATCGTGATCGACGTGGATTCCTTTGTCGGCGACGACGGCCGGGAACTTGCCACCGACATCCCAAGGAAGGATTTGTGGTTCATCTTTAGTCGATGAGTCCGCATGAGCTCAATACCGCTCTAAGATCTTTGATATGATCTCCTTTGTCACGGCCACGCACCAAGTCATCGACGAAGATTCGACCGCTTTCCGGAGATGATCCCGAAAATTTTAGTCATTGCTCGCTGGTATGTTGCGTTTACGTTTTAAACCGAACGGCATGACCGTAGCAAAATATACCGACGGGCGCTCAACGGTGTTTGGCGCCATCGGGTGCATCTTGATTTGATTGTAACCCGAGAAACCATCCATAAAGGACATCTCTCAATCCACACGTATTGTCAACTATGACGCCGGTGATTGGGCGAGGGAAATCATCCTTTGGGCGCAAATAGGTCTCAGAGTCGCTAATACGCATCCTAATCGAACCATTCTTCTTCATGACCGACTATATTCGCCACCCAACCGGTGTTGAATTTCCTCGATGAATCCCGATTCTATGAGTTTCTTTACTTCGCCTACGATCGCCAGAAGATTTGTGGACTAAACCGCCTTTGCATTGCTTGACAGTTTGACATCCACGTTGATGTTGAGGCGATGTGTTGCCACATTAGGGTCGAAGTCCCCGCATGTCCTCGTAGCTCCGTGCAAATACATCGATATATTCCCTCGATTAGGGCTTATCAACTCTTCCTTTCTTCCGAGGGAAGAGTATTACTGATGTTTATGAGCTTAGATGCTCCTCATCACCCATAGCCCGGGTTACCTCGCCCTAGTAGGGGGTCTCTTTGTTCAATCTATCCCCAAACCGCTTCGAAGTTGATGGATCCATGGGTCTTCCCATGTGGCATATCTTCATCACCCTCAATAGTAGGATCGATCGCGGCCATATTCGGACATCAAGGCCTTGAAAGCTCAGGTCCGGTGTCGTAATCCCAAGCCAAGAATCGATAATGTCCGCCTCCCTCATCGGGTGGATTATTATCAATCGCCATGAGCATTCATCTTCTCGAGGATGACAGATCCCAATCCTCGTCAATGCATAGTAGTTATCCCTTTGGGACATATGCGCTTAGGAGGGACTCGAGGACCTCGCCAAACATAGACCTTCTCCTTGTGTCAAGTCGCACTCCCCACTTCTTCATGATACCCTGTTTCGCACTATATCCAATGTGTGGAGGATAGGCCCTGTCATCTTCATCTTCTTCTAAGAAATGATTCGCTGGAACCGATCTCCTTTTCCGTAAACCAAGTCTTTTTCACTACTTGATCTTCGTGGGATGACGAGCGTTGTCCCCAAGGAATTCTCGAACCGCTTTTGTGTAAAGCAAGATGACCGAAGTTGGTAAGTGCAATTCGGTCGTTGTATAAACCGCTATTACATCATTCAAAGACAAAGGGTACTCTAAATCGCCATTTATTGATTCATCGGCAATTTGCCAATTACGTTCATCCGACGATTCTTCATCGCCAAGATTGATTACAAGGTACAATGTCATTCAAAACAAAACCACCACTATAATCAAGCCCGCCGTACGCCTTCTTCACCGCTGTCCGTGCCTTGGGCCGATGATTCAGCCGACTCATTACCGTGAGAGGAGAGAATCAAGAAAATAATTTCTACCCTTAAACGGCCGCTTGTCCGCGACCACCGCCTTGACTCATTATTCGTGGTTCACATATTTGAGACACCGATGAAGAGTAGATGGGACTATAACGCTACCGCGGGATCCAAGGTCCAACAATAAGTTATAGGAAGTCTCGCACAATCACATAGCGTGACTTCGACTTTAAATCCCCATTTGGCACTTTATCCGATTTTACCAAGCGGCCGAGACCACCGGTGTTAAACCCATAGATCATTGTGCTCGCTGGACGCCACCATCGGCAGGGATTCCAAGGTGATACATGAGGCGCAGGGCATGATGCTCATAACTGAACCCGGATCGACTTGGATCCTGCTAACTTCACTAGAGCCAATATACCCGCGTGAAGTATAGCGCCTATCGTTTTGAATCTCTCGCCCGTGATATCCTCCTTTGTAAAAGTGATGCAGGGAAGTGTTTGGCTGCTGTTGCATTGTTGTGTAGATTCTTCCTAATCGCTTGATCTCGAGTGAGAAACACTCAATCGCACCAGCAGCTTGTAGAGCTTCCTCGCCTTTGACAACCGAGCAACTCGAGAGTTATTCGCCGGATGTTCGCCACCGGGCCATGACGCCGAACGTATGGAGAGCCCGATGTTCTTGCCTATCCTCACAATCGGGCATTGAATCGGATCGCCGAGTTGCTTCCCGACCTCGAGGTCGCTTTTCCTTTGCTTCACCGCTTTTTAGCAACCGTCTGCCGTTGTCCTTTCTCTCACGAAAGTGAGGAGTCGTGGTCACCCCCGCCTCGAAGTTGTCTTAGCATTTGGGTTTGAGTCCTGATATTTGTAACTATATTCAGATCCGCCTTAGTAGCGAAGACTTGTGCTCCTCTTCGTGAAATTGAAGGTGGCTACTTTTTCATCATCCTTCTCGAATTGCCGGGCAAAGATGGCATAGCTTGCCTTTTCCCTTGGTCTTCCTTTTGGCCGAGGATGTAGTCCATCGATCGCCTTCCAAAGAAGTCGGGGACCCAAAGGATTTCTCCGCTGTCGCCGCAGCGGTAATGAGCCCCTTCTTACGCTGCCCGCGGAGGATCTTCATTCACCATCTTCATTCCTACCTTCAACCGGGCGCCGTTGAACCAACCAAGGAACTGATCCGGCTTATAGAGACTACATTTGCTCCCACCTTCTTCTCTTTGGTTTCGAGTAATGACTCCAACATCGCATCAAGGCCTCAATCTTGTCCTTGAGATGGTAGCGTAACTTTGTAGGATGGTGTACCTCGCGATAAGCACAAGCATTTAGGATCCAGAACCTTGTTTGCCTCCTCTGGTCTACAATTGGCAACCGGATTTTGTTGTTTTCCGTAAGGTATTTGAAGATGCCCGAACTTCTTCGCCCTGAACGAGTAAGTTTTGGGAAACCTCGGAACGGGATGGTTTCGATTCGAAGTTTGTTGACGCCATTGAGGCCGCGATTGCCGCGTGCACGCTGTTGCATCGCTGCTGTGGTTGCGCGAACGCTTGATTAGCGCCTACGCACTTTGCCGGTGCTTTTACCTTTGCCACGGGACAAAGTTCGCTTGTGAGCATCCCATAGGTCGACTTCTCCGCTTCCTCCTCGTGAATCGCCGCTTGCTCTCCACGTATCCTTAAATCTTTCCGTGTCTCTGACGGTGCAGCTCCTATTGCTTCCAACACGCCCAATGACAGGTTGTTATGACAAGTTTGAGAATGAACTTCTCCGTTATCGGTCTCGCAATTATTGCCTTATTTTCAACTCTTGACGGTTATCCATCAAGCTTCCCCGCCTTTTCGCTCTCGCCCAACAAAGAACCGATGGATACCCTGTCATCGCCGAAGAAATTGGTGAGAAACATGGCCTCCATATCGCCCCAGCCTATTAACGCCCCTCGGTTTGAGACGGCGGTACCAATCAAGGCAGCCTAATGGCGGTGCTAACTAATGACCGAACCATCAAGGGCTCGCACGGGAGATAACACCTAGATGAGACTTGAAGTAGATCTGGCGCGAGTGGGCGACCTTCCGCCAAACGGTGTAAAGTTGATGAGGTTGAATTTTGTCTGATACGGATTGATTCCCACCTTTGGTAAGGACATGGTATACCCGTTTTCACCTTCTTGAGCGGAAATCAAAGTATTGATTTTGCTCTCAAGGTCTTTAATTTTTCGCTTCCCCTACATCTCCGCTCGTAAACTTGGGGAGGAACGACGGTGTTATCGCTACGCTTTGCCGAAAAGATGACCATCTACGCTCCGACCTCCTTCTCTCGTCCGTGTCGCTATCCGTTAAATTGACATTATTATGACGACTTGGCTCGCTTCGGTTCATTATCGCCTGATCGTTGGTCATGCATTGCTTCATCCGCCGCGATGGCCGCTTCCATCTCAAGCTTAAAGCCGCCCTTGCTTGGTTAGGGCCTCTTCAAGCATCCGGGACACTTGATCCGCCGATCATGAACGCCGCAAGGTTGTCCTATGCCGAAATTGTATTATCGAAGCCATTGCGAGCCGCAGATCCGACACTTCATCATCGAGGGTAATCCCTTCGATCTTGCGATAATTGGGTCGCCTAACAGCTCCCGACCGCAATCGAAGCCATTCGCTATGATGCCCCCGAACGGCATGTGACGACGCCCTCTCATATTGATGGTAACACTCGGCAATTCATCACCCCGAGGCCCATCTCTTTAAAGCTGCCTTTGACTTGTTCGTCACTCGTGCCGAAGCCTATCAAAACCGACGCCTTTTCCCGGAAGTCAAGCCGCTAATTGCACTAACACGCCTTTGATCGCTGAGCACAAGCAAGGCATGTTTGATTCTCGCCTCTTCGATTTACTCGCACCCCCAAAGACGATAGTACAACTCGGCTTCAAGATGAATACCGAGCAACCTATCGTGTGGCACGACTTCGTGTATAACGTTGTCATCGCCGATGAGAGCGCTCCTTCGAGAACAAATAGGCTTTCATAAGTCACCGGCCACACACACGTTTCGTGAAAAATTCGACGGGCTCTGACTTCGATTTGAAGCCCGGTGCGAGTAGTCGCAGGTTTTTCTTATCTTTGTGGGTACGACACCTCATTAGGAGGACCCATGATTCCTTTAACGGACCTAGGCCCTGACGGTAAGCCCGCTGGTCGTCGGCAGAGTTAGCTTCGCACGAAGTTCGGGTACGCACGCCGGAGGTGACTTCGTGTCAACGCCACTTTGTTGAGGTGCTCACACCGATTTGAGCACGTGAGCAGAGTTGGCCCGCCGGGCAGCTAGGCTTGATGTTGGTTTCGTCGGTTGAAGCCTCGACTTGGCTTCCAAGCCTTGAAGAGTCGACGACTTCGTCAGCCTCCTCTTCAACTCGTTGCTGCTTGCACCAAAGCTCGCGGGTTTGCCGAGGCGCTCGCCGGATACGCTCGGCTGGATCGATTCCGCTTGACTCGACCCATTCGTCCGCCGTCGGCCAGAGGAATCGGCTACAATCTCGCATTTCACTCGAGTCAACTTGATCTTAGATCCGCCATAGCGACCCCATCCATTGATTCTTTCGCTCATTGCCATTGCGCCGACGCCAGCCGCTGACGGCTCTTGAGAGTCACGACGCCATGGCGAATCGACCCTCGCGGAAGACAGGGTTCTGGTTTGGCCGTTGTTAGGCCGGGAACCACCGCGTCCGCGCAGCCTTGACGGTGGTGGTGGATTTGCCCGCGACTCGAGGCCGCATCGGGTCTTCCTTGCGCCGGAGACCATCTTGGACTTGCGGGGAACCGGATCTGACGAGGAGGAGAGGTATTCTTCATACTTCTTCTCGTCAACTCAACTCGACCTCTCCTCGATGACCTCGATCCGCGACATCGACGCGCTTTTGCCGCTGGCTCCCACCGTGGTCGCCAGCCTTGTTCAAGCGAAAGTTGGTTTGTTATTCATTGCTCGCTTGAATTCGCTTACAGCTTCGCTGCCTACAACAAAATTTCAAACAAAGAAAATGCCTTTATTTTAGGCGCATAATGAAACGAAAATTACAACTCTCTTCCTTTTAGAACAAACACGAGGATCTCTATTTTACGATCCTCATGCGGGTTCTTTGCCCGTGTCGGGACTTTTATTCGTCCCTGCACCACCGCTAATCCCCATCCCGTGTAAACCCGGTTCGAACTCCAGACAGAGAGGCTCGTTTCACGAAGGAAACGGAACCGAGGGATCACACTCACGGCGAGAGGATCGCCATGGGATCGCAGACTCAAGGCGAGAGGATCGCCGAGCGGTGAGATCTACAAGGAGAAATCACAAGTATCCCCGAGGTTAAGACGAAGCTTAACCTAGAGGGTATCTCAGAGTTCGACCCGAAGTTTGTTTACCTTCCATAGATCCGACGACTAGACTTGAGTCACGCCGGTGCTCGGAACCCAAGGTCAGAGATCTCGGCGAGGGCTCTTCGAGGTCCGCCAAAATCACCAAATCCCCGCCCAAGATCCCCGAATTCCTCCCCATGAGCAAGACCCCCTATTTATACAAAACCAGCAGGCGCTACGCCACAGTGGTTTCGGCCACTGCCGTTGTCGTCGAAATTTACGGTGGTCGAAATTAAGCCTCGCCACTTGGTTTAGGCACCTCGCTGTTGCGGTGGTTTTACCAAAGTGGTCGAGCCTCCTCGCCACTTGTCAGGCACCTGCCAAGTTGGTCGAGGTGGCTACCAAAGTGGCCGAGCCACCTGGCCAATTTGTCAGGTTCAGCGCCCGCCGCTTTCAAGCCGCTTTTTCCGGCCGACTCCGGCCGATTCTTCTCGTCGATTCTTCGGTCTTCCCGCTTAGTTTTGTTCTGATGTCGCCAGTGTGTTGAAGTCCGTGGTCCGATCAACTCGTGAGCTCAAACGGTTCGCTTGCATCGACCGACTAAGTACGGTTGATTCCGCCTGTCAACGCTTTTTGAGTTTAGCCAACTCGCTTCGCTGAGCTTCGCCGTCGGTTTTCTCCACGACGCCGCCATTGCCTCGCGACGCCGCCGACTCACTTTACGCTGCTTTGGCGGCAATCACGCCGACGGCTGCTCGAAGTCACTGGCGGATGGATCGCCTGCTATCAACCCACCGCTTACGAAGTCTTGTTCTGCACCGATAAGCAATTTTAACGCCTACAATATATATATATATATATATATATATGTGTGTGTGTGTGTGTGTGTGTGTGTGTGTGTGTGTGTGTGTGTGTGTGAAAATGGAAATCTCATACCAAGCTCCTCAAAGGAACTCTGTAGTGATGCGGACAATTCTAGCCCACACATGTAACTTTAAAAAATAATTCTCTCTCTCTCCCTCCCTGAATGTGTGGATGATGTGCCACATCACACAAGAAACTTGGTACCAAGTTTCTCCATATTCCTCATATGTGATATATATATATATATATATATATATATATATACATATATATATATATATATATATATATATATATATATATATATATATATATATATATATATATATATATATATATATATATGATTAAAGAATATAGGTGGATGCTCATTTAGAAAATGAGCTACCACTCACTTACTCAATACCCTACACTCAATGGATATGACAACTAAGTGCCTAAAGACTATACCATTATTAGGTAGCTCATTTTACTAAATGAGTTCACTTCATATTTCTTTTTTCATATATATATATATATAGAGAAAATGGAAAATTGGTACCAAGTTCCTTAAAGGAACTGACAGTGACAAATTTCTCACAAAGTTTCAGCTTTTAAAAAATCTTTCTCTCTCCTCTTCTCTCTCCTCTCTATTTCTCCTCATGACCTGATTTGTCCACCTTCACTACCAAGTTCCTTTTAGGAACTGGTACCAAGTTTCCATATTCTCATATATATATATATATATATATATATATATATATATATATATATATATATATATATATATATATATATATATATATATATATATATATATATATATATATATATATATATATATATATATATATATATATATAAAGAATGTTCTATAAACTTAAGTTGGTAGGGATTAGTCATCCACCAACTTTTCTATCCATTGATATATATATATATATATATATATATATATATATATATATATATATATATATATATATATATATATATATATATATATATATATATATATATATATATATATATATATATATATAGCACAGCTTATAAACTTAAGTTGATAGGGACATCATCCACCAACTTTTCTATCCATTGATGTTACCTGGGATCCGTGGAAAGATATAAAGCCCCCTTTGAGATTTGTGCATCTCTTGATTTCACCTATCCCAAGACAAGATCAATGGATATAAAATGATGGACACTATCTCCTATCAACTTAAGTTTATAGACCCTGTTCTATATATATATATATATATATATATATATATATATATATATATATATATATATATATATATATATATATATATATATATATATATATATAAGATTAATGGGTATCATATGTCAAGGAGGGATTCTCATAGATGAGGGATTCCCTCATAGATGCTAATGTGACACAATTTCTATCAAGCCATAAAGTAGGAGGATATCCTTTGCTATGGCTTTGACTTTGCACTTTTATCTATTATTTTTCTCAATTGCCCCAACTATTTTTTTATTTCTCAAGTATGCAAGTTAGCACCTTAGCTATGTTTAGATTTTTAACAAAAAAATAAGATTGTATTTGGCCGATAACTAATTTTAGGGTTTTTTTTCCATTTAGCCGTGAACTATAATCCTATCCTAGTACCAACAACCATGGGAATCAATTTACTTCATAATTGAAAGGCACGAGTGATCGAACTATAATCCTATATTAATTATTAAATTCAACTCTAATCCTATATGCCTTTGTTATTTTCTTCTTGTTAGATTAGATTAGATTGTTTAAAAAGTGAATTATATTGTGTAGGGTCAAAATTATCTATCTAAATTAGTTAGTGATAAGCCATCCAATTAAGATAGATAACTTTGTCTTATATATTAATCCCGTCAAATTCACCCTACGAGAGAGGGTTTTATCTTTATGTGGGTTCATGGCTCCCAATAAACTCAAGAGTCTATTGTTAATTACCCTCTTTGAAGAGAGAAACCTCCGATTAAGAGACCTGTAAGTCAGCACAAATAAGTATAACAAAATAAAAAAAATGGAGTAATATGAATTTCATTGATTGCTCGCTTATTTACATGGCTTAACCAAGGGCATACCCTCAGTTTACAATTACAAATGACGCGGATGTACAGTAGTTGAACTTGGATTTGGGTTCGCCTTGACGTAAAGGTCAATTTTGATTTGTTTTCCAGTTTGGGGACGTGAAAGTCAAATTTGAATTGGATTCCAGTTTAGGGACGTGGAGGTCAAATTTGGTATTTTCCAGTTTAGGGACGTGGAGGTCAAATTTGGTATTTTACTCTAGTTTAACGACGTAGTGGTCAAAATTGGAAATTTGTCCAGCTTTAAAGACTTAGGGTCAAATTTGGTTTGAAATATAGTTTAATGACATATAGGTCGAAGTTGAGCATTTTGCCCATTTAATGACGAGAGGCGCATTTTGGAATTTGCTCAGCTAACGACTTGAAGGTCGAGATTTGAATTTTGCCCAGTTTAATAACATGGAGGTTAAATTGGGTATTTGGCTCTAGTTTAACGACGTAGTGGTTGAATTTAGAATTTTACCTAGTTTAGTGACGTGGAGGTCGGATTTGATTTAGGGTCTAGTTTAACGACGTAGAGGTTAGATTTAGAATTTATTCTAGTTTAACGACGTAGAGGTCAGATTTAGAATTTATTCTAGTTTAATGACGTAGAGGTCAGATTTTGATATTTTAAACCCAGTTTAATGACGTAGAGGTCAGATTTGATTTTACCCTGTTTAGTGGCGTAAAGGTTGGATTTGGTATTTTCCAGTTTATGGACGTGGAGGTCAATTTTGGTATTTTCCAGTTTAGGGACGTGGAGGTCAATTTTGATATTTTCCTAGTTTAACGACATAGAGGTCATTTTGGAATTTTGTCCATTTTGGTCAGGTTTGAATTATTTCTTGAGTATTATTTGCAGATATTTTTCTACATAAATAATCTCGCGCTGGGTAATTTTATACCCTTTTGACAATTCGGGCAATTTGAGCCCATTTGGATGTTAGACAATGTGAGTCCACTTTTATCTTGGGTAATTTATACCCCGGGTAGTTTATACCCTTTTGTATCTAGCATTTGAGCCCATTTGAATCTCAGGTAGTTCGTACCTTCTTACATCTCGGGCAATTCAATTATACCCATTTGAATCTTGGGAAACTTGGTCCCTTTCATATCTTAGATACTTATACCTTCTCGGCAACTCGGGCAATTCGAGCCCATTAGTGTCTCAAGGATATTAAGTTCAATTGGCAACTTTCTTATGACCGGATTAAACCGAACCATTAGGCAGAACAAAGCCTTAATTATCTTTGCTTGCATGAAATTTATCTCCCTGTACATATTGGTTGATCAATCATTTATTAACTTTATTCATTGTGATAGACCAGCATTAATTTCACTTGTTTTGCAGTAGCCTACACCAAAGCTATCTCTCCTTTTCTCTTCCTGTTTAACATAAGAGGCGACAGAGAGTTGGCGAGGGCATATGTGATACAACAACGAGAGTTTTCAGTTGCACGTACGCCTCGAGTTCACCTGTGATGGAGATGAGTCTTTCTAGCTGCTAACTATTGCAAGTTAGATGACAACGACAACATATCTTTGCACCAACGAGAGCCAACGATGCGCAATATGGACAACGAAGCTTTCATGCCCTCTATTAAAGCTATGGTTTTGGTTCCAAACGGCTTGACGACGAGCTTCATATGAGCTTTTAACCGGTGCCAGACGATGCAAAGGCCAATCACGTGAGAGAGTGATTAATGGCGCGTGATCTTCATATCCCTGTGGTTGCACGACTTGCGGCCGGCGCGGTGATTTATTGATAAAAATCTTTTGTTGGAGAAATCGTTTGTGCCGTTTGCTTTTTTTTTTTTAGGGGTTTTTGTCTTTAGACCCAAAGGTTTATCATGACTTATGTTTAAACCCAATTACTTTTATTTGTATCTTTAGACCCAATCAACTTTGTTTATTTATCTTTAAATCCAAATTCTCAAATGCACTTCATACTTATGTGGTCCTCCCTAAAATTTTTCAAAAACTCTAATTTTACCCCTCTATTTTTCTCATTTAATTCTCTCACCTCCTTTGCTATCTTATTTCCTTCTTCAACTCTCATACAAACCCATTAAATACTCCTCAACTATCTTAATTTTAAGGTTTAAATGCTAAATTTTAGTGAGGATTCATCTCTTTTGTTACTTTAAGGTATAAATTCTCCCAATCCATTAACTTTTAATTTTATAGCATAAATTCACATAAGTATTTGGGAAAATTATAACATTAATTTATTATTTTTTCATCACAAGTTTTCACATGATTATTCATAACTCCTCATGATTGTTCACTATAATTAATAATACTAAAAAATATAAATTTTGATTTTAGTTTTCATAATTTTGATTTTAATTTCCTTTGTTAGAGAGAGAGAGAGAGTTTTGAGGGGATGAGGGTATTTTGAGGTTTTACTTAAAAGTACAAATATAATATATTTCAACTATGAATTATACTATTTGGGTTTAAAGACAAAAGAGAAAGTTTATTGGTTTAAAGATACAAATAAAAACACTTGGGTTTAAAATAAATCGTGGTAAAACTTTGGGTCTAAAGACAAAACCCCTTTTCTTTAATGGAGGCCATCCTTTCTCTCATCTATTTGCTTCTCCATCTCTTCTTTCTTTTTCTTATTTTTTTATTTTTTGAGATAGCCCTTCCACATCTCACCAATCAGCCTCTTCCGCCAGATTTTTTATTTTTATTTTTTCCTTTTATATCCGACTTTTTGGCCTTCTTGCCCCATCACCCCATCATTTCATTGGGCATCTTTCATCTAAAAATTGATTATATCCCTTTCTTTGTTGTTGATAGAATATGTATTTGGATAGAAGAGATCTTGTTTGTTTCAAAAGGAGTTAATGATATCTTTTAAGATATCAATCTGCACCAAATTGAGAAATAGAGATACTTTGCAATTTATTCAGATAACACCTTGAACATAATATCTTTGCAATTTTCATTTTTTTAAGTAGCCATAAAATATCTTTGAGCTTCACTTTATAGGTCCCGAGCTCAAATCTCATGCAACTTTATTTTTGAATTTCTTTGTTTTTTTGTTTGAATTTTTTTATAGTTCAACATATTGTGTGTTTGGTCTTTTTTAATATCGCTTAAATGTTGATAGTAATAAGTTTTTCAGATTGTTTAAAATTTTAAAAGCAGTAAATTATTTTCTTTTTATTAGATTGTTTAAACGCTGTGAATTTTTTGATCAAATATCTTAACTATTTTTACTTTATTTCTCAAACATTGTAGTATTTATTTTGCCTTCTCAATAAATTATTTTTTATTTCTCAAACATTGTAATGTTTGCACATTAACTATGTTTAGATTTTGCAAAAAAAGTGAGACTATATTTGGTGGAAAAGTCAGTATGTGTAAATCGAAAGATGTATGATTCCTTATGAGATACTTGGCGAGTCTCTTTATAATTCATTACTCAAAATAACAACTTACACAAACAATGGCATGATTGAAATTCCACCTCTTGCTCATCTATTCACACTGCTTAGAAGAGTGAACTACATTTTCTCGCACAATCTCTTTGTCAATTTCACGTGCATGTTAGTTTCACCATGAAAGATGCATGCATGAGACTTATGTTAGATGACAAAAATGTTTGGGAATATATATATATATATAAAAAGGAATATGGGTTTGACATCATGTATGCTCATTTAGTAAAATGAGCTATCCACTAATCAGTGTAAGTATTTAGGCCCACTTAGTGATCACATCAATTGAGTGCAGATGATGTTTATGGAGTGAGCTCATTTTACTAAACGGACCACATCATATTCCTTATTATATATATATATATATATATATATATATATATATATATATATATATATATATATATATGAGAAAAATGGAGAAACTTGACACTAAGTTTTTAATAGGTTTTGTAGAATGATGTACAAACCGATCCACACATCTAATATTGAGTAGAAAATGGAGGGGCTAAAGTAAATTTTAAAAAAAGGAATTGTGTCATGTTCTAAATGATCAGTTTTCGACGCTTTCCCTAATTTTTACCCATGAGCCTGAGAACTGGCTTTCCCTTTTTCTGATCTTGATAATCGAGGGACTTATTTTCTGACGATACCCGACCGATTTTGATGACTGATTTCCTCCGACATTCTTTTTATTCCTTTATCCTTCCTCCATCACTTCATCTTCCTTCGCCGCCCACGCTTCACTTTCGCCGCCAACGTATCTCCCTTCCATCACCATCACCGCATACTTCGGTTCTCCACCGCTTCCACCACATACCTCCTCCATCGTAAACAACCACTACCTTCAATGCACATATGGAATATTATTACACCGCCGAAAGCACTCCATCTCCTCCCCTCTCCCCTACTCTTCCTCCTCCGCCTCACCAAGTTCTAGCACCACCGGAAAGTCCGACAAGGCCGGAGGAAGAATGAGCTCCAGCCCAAATTAACACTAAAGAAATAGAACTAACATGAAGCATAATAGACTTAGCACGCAGGAAATAGAACTAACATGAAGCGTAATAGAATTAACATGAAGTTGAATAGAATTAACATGCAACCTAATAGAATTAACATGAAGTTGAATAGAATTAACATGCAACCTAATAGAATTAACATGAAGTGAGATTGAATTAACATGAAGTGGAATAGAATTAACATGCAAAAAATAGAATTAACATGCAAAGGAAATAGAATTAACATGCACTAATAGAATTAACATGAAGTGAGATTGAATTAATATGAAGTGGAATAGAATTAACATGCAAAGGAAATAGAATTAACTCCGCAGTGAAACTAACATGAACCTCAAGATTCTTGTTAAATTCAATTTGATTCATGTTAAGTCTAATTTAATTCAATTAAAAACGCTAAAATGCCCTTATCTCCTCCATATTCTTGCATGTTAAGTCTAAAACAAGCCTAATGAGACTTAACATGAATCTATTTTCAACTTATTTTTTGTTTTTGTTTTAATTGAATTAAATTAGACTTAACATGAATTAAATTGAATTTAACATGTATTTAAAATAAGTTGAAATAGACTTAACATGTTTCATGTTAAGTCTATTTTCAACTTATTTTTTGTTTTTATTTTTAATTGAATTAAATTAGACTTAACATAAATTAAATTAAATTTAACATGAAATTAGACTAAAAATAAGTTGGAAGAGACTTAACATGGTTCATATTTAGTCTAATTTAATTTATTTTTAGACTTAACATGCAAGAATATGGAGGAGATAAGGGCATTTTGATGCTTTTAATTGAATTAAATTAGACTTAACATGAATCAAATTGAATTTAACAAGAATGAGGTTCATGTTAGTTTCACCGCATGTTAATTCTATTTTATCGCATGTTAATTCTATTCCACTTCATATTAATTCAATCTCACTTCATGTTAATTCTATTCTACTGCATGTTAATTCTATTCAACTTCATGTTAATTCTATTCTGTTGCATGTTAATTCTATTCAACTTCATGTTAATTCTATTCTCGCTTCATGTTAGTTCTATTTCATCGTGTTAAGTCTATTCTCGCTTCATGTTAGTTCTATTTCACCTGCGTTAAGTCTAATTTGGGCTCGAGCTCATTCTATTCTCCAAAGACTGTCCGACTTTTCCGGTGGTGCTAGAACTTGGCGCGGAGGCGAGGAGGAAGAGGAGTAGGGAGGGAATCGAGGGGGAGATGGAGTGCTTTCACTGTAATAATATTCCATGTACGGAAGGAGTAGTGGTTATTACACCGCGGGAGGGAGGAGCATGTGGTGGAGGCGGTGGAGGAGACACGAGTAGTGCCGGGTGATGGTGGATGGAGGAGGACGAGACTGACCGGGCGGATGAAGCGGAGCGACACTGAGAGGAGACGGCGCGAAAGGGATGGAGAATGAGGCAATGGAGTACTGGATGGTGGAAGGAGGAAGGATGGGGTGAGATGAGAAGGGATGGAGAGGAGGAGAGGAAGAAGGAGATGGTTATGAGAGGAGGAGAGGAGAGGAGAGAGAGAGGAAGAAGGAGATGAAGTAGGAGGAGGAGAGGAGAGGAGAGGAGGATGGACGGGTTATGGGAGAGGAGAGAGATGAGAGAGGAAGAAGGAGATGGATTATGAGAGGAGAAGGAGATGATATTGGAGGAGAGGAGGAAGAAAGAAATGGCATGCAGAGAGGAGAGAGAGTGATGAGAGAGGAAGAAGAGAGCAAGAGATTTGGTTTTAGATCTTTCTCCACGCTTAGCATGATGCAATGATGACTAAAAAAGTGGACACAAATAAGCACTGTTGAGGGTCAAACACATGGAGGAGCAGAGTGGCTGGTCACATGAAGTTTTGCTGCCTCACACAATTTTCCCAAAACACTACTTTTTAAAAAAGAGCTGCCATTTCTCTCTCCTCATTTACTGCTCAATCTCTCCTCTCTCTCTCCTCCCCACTGCGTAGCCTCATTCCCCTCCCTTCCAAACCCGCCACGCTTCCCTTCCAAACCCGCCGCCTCCATCATGACCACCAGATTCAAGAAGAACCGCAGAAGCGCTGACCATCGCCAGGCACGCCGCATCAACAGCACCGCACCTCGGCGCCCGATAATTTCGCGGTAAGGTCAGGATGCGGTACTTTCACCGCCTCCGCAACAAGTTCTACTGCCCGGCCGTCAACATCGAAAAGCTCTGGTCCCTCGTTTCTGTTGGATACTGCAATGATAGCTACTTAATGAGTGATATATGTAGACAAAGTCTCATGTTGTTTCTGTTGGATATCTTGAGTTTAGAAGTTAATTGTTTGGTGGAGGTAACACCACTTCCATTCAGAAAACCCTGCTTTTGTTCTCGGTATTATTTGCTTCTCAAATTTGTAATGTCCCCAATTTTGCTATTAAATAAGCATACCCCAATTATGTTGGATATCTGCCTTGGTTAGAACTCAGGACCAGTCTCTGGTGGATGTTGTCAAACCCATATTAGTGCTCTAGTTCTCCTTTACATTATATGACGAATTTGCTTGCAAATCAGTATGCTTATTAAATTAATGATTTTATATTTGATTGATATTTTCTCTCATTATGTCTCTAGAAGTTGTAAATTATAATCCGTGTTTCTTGTTATTTTCATATTACATTATCTTACTAATATATTCTATAGTTAACAATTTAGCTTTCTATTTTTGTGAGCATTTTTGCTTTCTATTTCTATTATTATTATGTCTATTGTGGACTTAATTTGTTTTAATAATATAAATTTATTATGTGCCCGGTAATCTGATGTTGGCTTTTATTGTACTTGAAGCTTTTTGGAATATTGCAGCAGAAAGAGTTGGCTTGATAGTTTTACATCAGTTTTCACTGCATTTTGGTCTGTCGGCCTTTACTTGTTTGTTACATAGACGAGTAGGATGATAAGATGTTGCTAGCTGGGTTTGGAAGGAGAGGAGGCTGAGGCGGCGGTTTGGAAGGACAGGGGCGGCATGGTCGGGCTGTGGCGGGGTCGCGGTGGTTGCGGCAGGTTTGGAAGGGGAGTAGCGCACAACAGAGATTGATAAGGGGAGGGAGAGAGAGAGGAGAGAGAGATTGAGGAGGAACGAGGAGAGAGATAATTGCAGCCATCTTAAAAAAAAGTAGCGTTTTTGCAAATTACCTTAACCCTCCGTTTATCTACTCAAGTTAAATGTGACCAAACCCCACATCACTACTAAGCCTATCGGTGAAACTTAACACTGTTTTTCCATCTCTTATCTATGTATAAGAAAAACAATCAACAAAGCCCAAGTACTAGTCGAATTATCGAGAAACAAGCTACGAGGAAATAAACAGCAATGGACGAAAAGAAATGTGGATACAAAAGAATTTTGCAAGCGGTTGTTTCTGACAATCACAGCTTAAGAAAAGATAAAGACATAATAGTAAATAATATTTTTTTAGAGTGGTGGCCATTTTTCTCAATTTCACTTAACTTCGGCATTTTCTAGAGAACCTAAACCTACATTAAATCTTATGTGGACTATTTTTAACATTTCACTTTCATAATTGCTTCCACAACAACCACCCTCATTTTTTTTTTTCCATTTTCATGCAAACAAGCACCCCAATTTGCCAACTCATCTCAACCAAAAAATAATAATAATAATAACTGCAACCATACTTATAGAATACTAAACAAAATCCTAATAACAAATAACAAATCCCAACAAAATAAACTTAACAATTAAATAACAACTTTACCCAAATCAAACATCTTTATTAAAGAAAATCAAAACTTCAAAATTCACGCATCATCAAATATATTTCATAGTCATGGAAACTTGTAAGACCCGTGATTTTTCGATACACGTGTTTTTTCAATAATAAAAATACTAAATGATATTTTAAATATTTGATATTATATTTAATCAAATATATAATAATAGAAGTTATTAATATTTAGTTAATAATATTATTAGATTAAAAATTATAAATTATCTGGCATTGATTGCGATTTGTTCCAGAACCTGATATCTGATTCACTTTTCGACAAAATAAATCCCCGAACCTATCCTAACTGCCTCGACTTTGAACGATTTCATTGAAAGCGCTTTGTTTTAACGACCTGAACCTGACGGTTTATTCGCTTTGTTGTTTATGACTGATTCTTTTGCTCTCTTTGACGCATTACTCATTTGACCATTTTTGTTATCATTGATCATTTCATGATTTGATTTATTTTATTGACGACGATCCGATGAAAGACGATTTGATTTGATTTTGATTTATTTTTTGATTTTTTTGATTATTTAGTTTGAGCATTTCGAGTTATGATTTTGTTTTGATTTTGATTATGACTGTTTTTGATATTCTTTATGATTTAACCCTTGTCTTGTTTGTTTTTTCCGAATTGCTTGACTTCGCTTTAATCTTAATTTCTTTTTCGACTTTTAATCTCCCGCGATTTCATTATTTATGCATGATTTTGTTGGTCTCTGATGTTCTTTCACTGGCAGCCATTTGATTCTGGAGAGCAGCTTGGTTTTGTTTTGATTTGCATTTTTCGAGCAGAATCGTCCCTCCTAGGCAAGATCTTGTTACCTATTGACTCAGATTTTATATTTTAGATTATTTATGAATTGTTATATGCAAGATTCCTCTTGCCTTTGACTCGATTTTCAGCTATTAGATTAATTACAAATTCTTAAGTGCGAGTAGAGTAATTTATATCATTTTATATCTCGTGGATTGCCTCAAGAACGCTTAATGTTGTTAATTTGTCATATTAGAGATATTATCGAAAGAGGAAAAATTAGAATTATTTTGTAGAAATAAACTCATTTGAAAAAGGGATTATTTAAATTAATTACTCCAAATAATATTTTTAGAATATCCGTGAGGAAATTGACTTTAAAGGAATTAATTTGGAAAAGAGTTTTTGATAAATACCACCGTAATCGATGGATGAAGACCATGACCTTTCATGTATGAAACGTCAGCTTTCGATTCCTCTTACACCGTTGTTAAGTTATTTGTTATCTAGCTACCATTGCAATTTTAAAAAGTTTCAAAAATCGGGTCGCTGAATTTCCGATATTATCCGCTACATGTGTAGTTAGCAGCTCGTGGCTCTTGTTATCGTTATCGCACGCTAATTGATTATTCATGTTTTCGATGCATTCTTGTATTGATATGTCATGTTAATTGCATCTATCCATAGTCTTGTTGCGTCCAGAACCGTAGTAGTTCATGACTTAGGGGCTTGGTTCATCATGAACATGACCAGCGACATGTGTGTGTTGACCATGCTTAGGAGGTGAACCCATGTTTTGTTATATCGGTATCATTGACTTGATTTACCTGAGACCGTGGGATGGAAAAGTCTTGGTTCATGTACTCAGATGTGGTTGTTTATGTATCTTCCGGATCCGCGCTGTGATCCTCGCTGCCAGCTGGGGGGTTTGTTGGGCCAATGAATCGCTTCGCGACGTGCGCTGAAATTGTTTCACCGAGTCTCCTTGTGTCCAACAAGCCGGAATTGATCGTGTAGTCCTCCGATCGTAGTTCAGATTGGTGTAGGCGTTGAAAAATACTTACAAAAATCAAACCAACTCGCGGACGGGAAGTCGGCTAATGACAACCCACCGGATAATACGGATGTCGAATCGTTGAGACACGAACCCGACGCAAACCCACGATCACAAGTACGGTTTAAACCGACTTGAATAGACATCGATTTCGTGAGCGCTGAACCGAACAAACTAAGAGTTAGTCCCGGAGCTAAATACAGATGGAATCTAAGTCCGGGGAAGACCAAGAGTCAGAATAGGCAGGACCTAAGCCCGAGAGACCGAGAAAAATGGCAAAACGGCGAAACAGCGAAAAAATGGCGAAAACGGGACCTCGGCCAAGTGGCCGAGGTGGCTCGGCCAAGTGGCCGAGCCACTTGTGGCCGGCATTCTCCCGATCTTATAAATAGGGGGGGTCTTCCTCAGTCAGGGGTTAGATTTTGGGGATTCCGAGATTTGGAGGTTGGATTTTCTGATATTTGTGAGAGAGCTCTCGCGAGATCTACGAGCCGTCGACGCACAGTTCCGAGCACCGGCGAGCACGAGTTCAGTCGACGTCAGATCTACAATCGCGAGGTAAGCGAATTCGGGTCGGCTACAGAATAGCGCTGTGATTTCTCCTAGTAGATCTCACCCGCTCCGGCGATCCTCTCCTTCGTGAGTGTGATCCCCGAAGGCGATCCTCTCCTTCGTGAGTGTGATCCCTTAGGCGCGCTCGCTTCCCGTGAAACGAACCCTTCACGCCTCAGAGTTCCGAACCCGGTCTCCACTGATCGGAATTGCGCGGTGGTCCACGGACGATTCAAGTCCCCGGCACAGGCAAAGAACCCACACAAGCGAGGATCCCGAATAATAGAGATCCGAGCGTTTGTTCACAAAAGGAAAAAGTTGTAATTTTCATTTTCATTGTACGCCTGAAATAAGAAAGGCATTTTTCTCTTTGTTTGAATTTTGTTGTAGGCCCAAGAAGCTGTAAACGAGTTCAACAACAATGAATATAAAACCGACTTTTACCGCGAACAAGCTGGCAACCACAGTGGGAGTCGAACCCACGACCTTCTGATCGGAGGTCGTCGTGCCGCAACCGCGGATCCCTATCCCGATGGAGGAAGAGGTCGAAGTTCGAAGTTCGACCGAAGAAGTTCGAGGAGTATCTATCCTCGCCCTCCGGATCCAGTTCTCCCCCGCCCAAAAGGTCTCAGCTGTGGGGAGAACCCGGTGGGCCTCCGATGTAGAGCCCCAGGACGGCGAGTCCAACCCCACTACTGCAGGTAGCGAAAAATCCCCCCTGCGCCCAAGTCCACTACAACGGCGCCGAGATGAACGCCGATGACGCCACCGCGACTCTCCAAGTGAGCCTCGCCAAAGGCGACGCATAAGCATGGCACGCAAATACCAAGGCCGCGGCAATCCATGGATGGGGTCCGCTACGGCGGATCTAAGATCCAGACTTACTTGCAGGCTCCGACCTCAAGTGATCGACGGTCCATCAAGCCGCCGCCAATGAGTGGGTCCGTGTCAAAGGAACCGCCCACACTTCCGTGAACGATTCGAAGGCCGTGGCACTTCTTAGCACGCACGCGCTGGTACAACAAGCCTCGAATTGAAGAAAGAGGTGGTAAAGAAGCCGCCAACATACCACCGTGTTTGGAGGCCCAAGTCTAATGCTCCCAACCCCACCGCATGGCTCCAAAACCTAAGATCGCCAACATTCCAGGTTCTGCCAAGGCACTTAAGCCGAAGGCAGAGGCTGCAAATTCGGGCCAAAGTCCAAGTCCGGACGGGCCAAAGTCAAAGGCGTCAGATTCAACCGGCATGGCCAACTCTCCACCACCACCAAACCAACTATCAAGGATCGTTTGGGTCCTTAAAAGAATCACGGGTCACTCCTCATGAGGTCGCACCCGCCCACGGCGAGGGGAAAATTCCTATAGTCCCACCAACCGGACTAAAGGTCGGGTCCGAGTCCACCGAGGCTTCACGCCGCATAAGCGAAAGTCAAGGCGAGTCACTTTCGGTAGTTTCGGTGAACAAGTCCATTCTCGGAAGGAGACGTTTTTGTCTGATGACGACGACGTTATACCCGAGGGATCGTGCCGATATACAGCGGGTTGCTCCGGTACTCATACCGACGAGCAGTACTACCGCAGTGGGGTACGAAGAAATCTCGGCGCCCCTAACTAACACGGTCATGCTTGTGCTCCAAGCTCATCAAGACAGTGCTCTCGGAGTGCAATTGCCATCAAGATACCCGAAAAGAGTCTCGGTCTTCCAGAGACTTAGCACCAACACGCCAAGACCTAGGTCAAGGCGATTCCGCAGAAGGATGACATCCCGACAGGATGAATTGCTAGAGGTCACTAATAATATGACCGCAAAGAACCGTCGCCACGGACTATTCCCAAGACGCAACGGTTAACTCGCTTATGCGGTCCCGACTATCCAACGGTCCACTACGACAAACTTCGAGAGGGATACCCGCAGAGGATGATGCGCCGGATGTTGGCTCAAGAATTGCCTATAATATCAGATCTAGTTAAGGGTGCCCTCAAGAATTTTATGATCGCGCATCAAGTGGCTAAAATGCTAGATGAAGCGCTGAATAAGCAACGGAAAACTTCAAGCTAGAGATGGAGTTGGCCATGCGACGGAGAGAAATGCATGACCACAAACAAGCCTTGACAAAACATCGAGGTGAATCGAGTCAACAGATCGACGCCGATCAAGATGACAAATGATTCGCACTCAGAGGAAGTACAAGAGGATGATACCCTCCTAACCACGCAACCGGGCATAATGTAGATGTTGTTGCTCATGAGAGCGAGAAGATCAAAGACCTCGAGAGCAAAATCAACTCATTGATTTTCGCTCAAGAGGTGAAGAAGACAGTATTCCTTGCCCATACCCGAGGGAGTGGGAATCAATCCTGCATCGCCTAAATTTAACTTAATAAACTTCACACCGCTTGACGAAGGGTTCCCGACGCAAAGACTTGATTTATTTCAAGTCGCACCTTGGAGTTATTTTCGCAATGAGCCCCCGATGGTTCGGTCATTCGTGGCACCCTTCTCGTGGCCGCCTTCATTGGTACCGCTCAAAATGTGGCAGATCAACAACTGACGATATGGAGTCCCTCGCTTTCCAATTTCTTTGATGACGATACCGGCATCCATCAACGCTATTCACGAAAAACGTAAGGACGGAGAAACTCGGGATATCTTTGTCAAACGATTCTAACAAGGCAATGAACCGCCGATCCGATAACGTAGGAGTTCATCCTCCGCACCGCCACAACAACTTGTCGATAGATCGGCTCCGAGGCAATGGGAACAGACCGCCCAACAAATGGAAAGACTTGAAGGTCCGGGTGAACAAGCCGAAGGTTCCTCAAGAGGAAAAAGGCTAAAAGAGGCCAACGCCGAAGTCCCAAACGTAACTTTGTCCCACGTGGTAAAGGGAAAGAGCAGCCAAGGCGTGGTTAGCGAACCAAACGCTCCAACTCCAACCCCAAAGAAGAAGAGCAAAGAAGAAGAACAACAAAGCCGCGAACAAGCACAACCACAAGGCAACCAAAGCCACAAAGTAGGTCTCTGAGCCAAGATTCCCAAGTCCTATTCCTTAGGGATGACGAGATTCCCTGCTCTTCAAATATCTTATGGAAAATAATGAAGATCAAGCTCCCTCCCGACTCGAATCAAGAGGAAGCAATGAGGACTAACGACCCAAAATATCGCAGCATAGGGGCGCTCATCACCCCACTAAATCCTCGCTTCACCTTTTAAGGATAAAATCCGTGCCTTAATTGACGTAGGGTCATCACTATGAAGCCGCCCAAAGAAAAGAAGGTCGAGCAAATGCGTGTCCATAAGCTTTGGGACAGCACCATTGACATGGTTTGAGCCTCAAACCTGGTCAAAGTCGCAATGAAGACGGTGAATGATGACCACACGAAAGCAACGCTTTAAAGGACTTGTATCGTATACGCCCCAAATGGCTAAGTCCTCGTGGATCCACCCGCACTGCTTTGAAGATGATCAATGGATAGCTTCTTCTTCATCGGAAAAAGTCAAAGCGAAGGGAAAGACATGCCATGCTACTCCGCACTCGAGGGAGATGACGAAAGCGTAGTGACGCTCCACCTGGCCGGAAGGGGAACCTCAAGCCCACGCCACGTGAGCGACACGCAGTACAAATACAAGTACCCTAAGTCCCCGACCCAAATGCCAAGACGCCGAGCCGGGGTACCAACAATTTCTCACTACGAGAAAGCGCGAATAGCGTGCAGGTTCCGCCAAAGAAGCCACAAATAAGCAGTCCGCAGAAGTTCAGCTCCGGGCGCTTCCGGTTCAATCACCATTAGAAGAGACAAACCGGCTCCAACTCTCCATATCGCGGACGTTATAGCCCATTGGCTAATATTCCCGTAAGGATCACTTCACGAAGCCGCGGTTGTTAAAAGAGACAAGAGAAGCTTTCAAGAAGCCCCGCCGATTCGCAGGTCTTCCTCACCCGCATTTGCCCCGTGAGAGTCGGCCCAACAATGCAACCAAGGCTAAACACTTCCTCGTGATCACTTTTACAAAGGAGGATATGCACAAGGAATTCCACGATAGGCCGCTATACTTCACCGTATATTGGCTCTAGTGAAGTTAACCGATCCAAGTCGATCGTGGTTCCGCTGGTGAGCATCATGCCTCCCGCTACCATGTATCACCTTAAATTCCCCGCCAGAAGCTGGCATCAACAGCACGCGGGATCTACGGATTTAACACCGGTCTCTACCGCTGGTAAAATCCCGGATAAAGCAATGGGGACTTAAAGTCCAAGTCACTTGCTATGTGATCGACGAGACTTCCTATAACTTATGTTGGGTCGACTTCGATCCACAGTAACATTATAGTCCCATCTACTCTTCATCGTTGTCTCAAATATGTAGACCGAATAACGAGGTCAAGACGGTGGTCGCGACAAACAACCGCTTAAGGGATGGAGAATTATTTTACTCATTCTCCTCACGAATGAGAGTCCTAAATCAATCATCTACCAAGGCACGGATACGCAAGAAGCCGGAGCACCGCCGGGCTTGGTAGTGGTGGTTTTGTTTTAAATGACATTGTACCCTTGTAATCAATCTTGACGATGAAGAATCGCCGATGAACATTGTAATTGGTAAATTGCCGATGAATCAATAAATGACGATTTAGTATCCTTTGTCTTTGAATGATGTGATGACAGTTTATACAACAATCCAGAGTTGCACCTACCAACTCTCATTTTGCTTTAACAAAAGCAGCTCCGAGACTCCTTTGGGACAACACTGGCCATCCCACGTAAGATCAAGTAGTGAAAAGACTTGGTTTACTTTAAAAGGAGATGCGCCCAACGCCAATTATTTTAGAAGAAGATGAAGATGACAATGGGCCTATCCTCTACACATTCAGATATAGTCCGTAAAACCGGGTATCATGAAGAAGTGGGGTACAACTTGACACAAGGGGAAGGTCTATGTTTTAAGAGGTCCCGAGTCCCTCCCAAAGCCGATATGTCCCAAGAGGAAAGCCTGATAACTACTATGCATTTAGACGGGATTGGGATAACAATCCTCCTCGAAGATAAATGCTCATGGCTGATTGATGATAATCCACCCGATGAGGAGTCGGACATTCATCCGATTCTTCATTGGGATTCCGACACCGTTCTGAGAAGCTTTCAAGGCTTTGATGTCAAATATGGCTATCCGATCCCCGCTACTATTGAGAGTGATGAAGATATGCCAACATGGGAAGACCCATGGATCCATCAATTCAAAGAGCAGCTGGGGATAGATTCAACAAAGAGAACCCCCACTAAGGACGAGGTAGTCAAAGTTAATATGGGTGACGAAGAGCATCCTAAGCTCATAAACATCAGCAATACTCTTCCTGAAGAGAAGGAAGAGTTGATCACCCTAATCGTGGAGTATATCGATGTATTCACTGAGCTAATGACATGCCAGACTCGACCCTAATGTGGCTATCAACATCAAGATGGATGTCAAACCCGCAAGCAAATCAAAGACGTTTTCATCCACAAATCTTGTGTGCAATCGCTGACGGGTGAAGAAACTCATAGAATCGGATTCATCAAGGAAATTCAACATCCGGATTGGGTGGCTAATATAGTCCCGGCCATGAAGAAGAATGGTTCGTTAGGATCTGTGTCGATGATGGGCAAAACGAAGTGTTTACCTTTTATAGTCGCAAGTGCACAACCATTGTCAAGTTATAGTATTTAAGATTGTCGATCCCACGGAACGGAAATAGGAAGTGTTTGATTCAAGTTCGGTTCTCAAATTATGCGGACAATTAGGGTTTTATTCAAGATAGTATGAAAGCATGATGAAGTGATGAGAGAGTGGATTTGAGTGTGAAAGGAATCACAATTAAAAAGATGAGAATTCAATAAGAGAGATGAAGGAATCTAGAATTGAATCCACTAGCTAACTCAAATTATAATCTACTTAAAAATTTCTTTTACCACATCTCATATTAGATTTATTAAGCATAAGATATCAAACCACTTAAGGAAAGCATAACTTATCAAATTATCACCTAATTGAAATTCAAACTCATGAAGAGAGTAATAACAAGATAATAATCCTAGAATTCATAAGCATAGCCTATCAAACCACTTAAGGAAAGCATAAACTATCAAATTCTTCTTCTATCGATTAGTTCTCTAGTTGATTAACCTAAACATGATCTTTTAAGCATAAGAGAGATGATTCATAAACACAAAAGAGATGAGACTAGTTTCATGCAACCTAGATCCCCACAAGAGTTTAGTTCAACATCTTGGGAAATTCAAACAAATAGAAAAAGAAAGAAAATAAAAAGAAAAGAAAAATTCTAAACTAATCTAACTACAAAGCAATTAAATCTAAACTACAAAAGCTATTAAATCTAAACTACAAAGCAAATAAATCTAAACTACAAAAGCTATTAAATCTAAACTACAAAGCAAATAAATAACAAGAAAGAAAAGAAATAATAAAGAGAAATAAAGAGAAACCGCAACTCATCATCATCAACTCATCCTCCTTTGGTCCTTGAACAAGAAGAAGAAGATGGGATTGAAGGGGAGAAAATATTTATTTATTGAGGAAAAATTATTACAATGAAAGGTACTCTAAAACAAGAGCATATGTCCCAAGAGGAAAGCCTGATAACTACTATGCATTTAGACGGGATGGGATAACAATCCTCCTCGAAGATAAATGCTCATGGTCGATTGATGATAATCCACCCGATGAGGGAGCCTGACATTCATCCATTCTTCGGTTAGATTCCGACACTGCCTCTGAGCTTTCAAGGCTTTGATGTCAAATATGGCTATTGGCCGATCCCGCTACTATTGAGAGTGATGAAGATATGCCAACATGGGAAGACCCATGGATCCATCAATTCAAAGAGCAGTTTGGGGATAGATTCGAACAAAGAGAACC
Source organism: Asparagus setaceus (assembly GCA_012295165.1). NCBI lineage: Eukaryota > Viridiplantae > Streptophyta > Magnoliopsida > Asparagales > Asparagaceae > Asparagus > Asparagus setaceus. The sequence continues at coordinate 38,040 of WHSE01000013.1, forward strand.
CCCCACTAAGGACGAGGTAGTCCAGGTTAATATGGGTGACGAAGAGCATCCTAAGCTCATAAACATCAAGAATACTCTTCCCTCGAAGAGAAGGAAGAGTTGATCACCCTAATCGGAGTATATCGATGTATTCGCCGAGCTACGAGGACATGCCAGACTCGACTCCAATGCGCTACACATCGCCAACATCAAGATGGATGTCAAACCCGCTGCCAAATCAAGAAGACGGTTTCGCCCACAAATCTTGCGTGCAATCGCTGACTATGAAGAAACTCTAGAATCGGATTCATCAAGGAAATTCAACATCCGGATTGGGTGGCTAATATAGTCCCGGCCATGAAGAAGAATGGTTCTGTTAGGATCAGGTCGATGATGGGCAAAACGAGTGTTTACCTTTTATAGTCGCAAGTGCACAACCATTGTCAAGTTATAGTATTTAAGATTGTCGATCCCACGAGGAACGGAAATAGGAAGTGTTTGATTCAAGTTCGGTTCTCAAATTATGCGGACAATTAGGGTTTTATTCAAGATAATATGAAAGCATGATGAAGTGATGAGAGTGGATTTGGATTGTGTGTGAAAGGAATCACAATTAAAAAGATGAGAATTCAATAAGAGAGATGAAGGAATCTAGAATTGAATCCACTAGCTAACTCAAATTATAATCTACTAAAAATTCTCTTTTACCACATCTCATATTAGATTTATTAAGCATAAGATATCAAACCACTTAAGGAAAGCATAACTTATCAAATTATCACCTAATTGAAATTCAAACTCATGAAGAGAGTAATAACAAGATAATAATCCTAGAATTCATAAGCATAGCCTATCAAACCACTTAAGGAAAGCATAAACTATCAAATTCTTCTTCTATCGATTAGTTCTCTAGTTGATTAACCTAAACATGATCTTTTAAGCATAAGAGAGATGATTCATAAACACAAAAGAGATTAGACTAGTTTCATGCAACCTAGATCCCCACAAGAGTTTAGTTCAACATCTTGGGAAATTCAAACAAATAGAAAAAGAAAGAAAATAAAAAGAAAAGAAAAATTCTAAACTAATCTAACTACAAAGCAATTAAATCTAAACTACAAAAGCTATTAAATCTAAACTACAAAGCAAATAAATCTAAACTACAAAAGCTATTAAATCTAAACTACAAAGCAAATAAATAACAAGAAAGAAAAAGAAATAATAAAGAGAAATAAAGAGAAACTCAAGAACTCATCATCATCAACTCATCCTCCTTTGGTCCTTGAACAAGAAGAAGAAGATGGGATTGAAGGGGAGAAAATATTTATTTATTGAGGAAAAATTATTACAATGAAAGGTACTCTAAAACAAGAGCAACCCTTTCTCTCCAAAAGGAGTTTTAAAAATATTTCACACCTCTAAACCCTCGATATACTCCCTATTTATACCCCAACGGAGTTGATGTGAACCATTGGATCAAACTTGGCCAAAAAGGAAGAGAAATCTTTCCTTAATTCGAATTCGCCAACCAATCGGTTAATGACGGTTAATAACCGTTAGCTAACCGGTCCAACCGGTTGGTCAACCGATTGGTTCCCAAACGGATTGTCTTTTCGATATTTTTGCACGATTCTTCTTGATTCCTGGTATTCTTCGCTTGTCTTCGATTTGGGCTTCAAAATTGGTAGAAATTCAGAGAATTTGAGTCATTTGAGCTTTTATTCATTAATACTCCATTATTCGCAAAATAAGATAAAACATATTATTAGTAACATATTTATTGATATAAAATAGATAATGAGGTTATTAAAATGTCATTAAAATGTGATTATCAAATACCCCACACCTAAACTTTTGCTAGTCCTCTAGCAAGGAAGAAAAATGAAAACAAAGAAAGAAAAATCCTAACTCACTGCAGAATCATGTTGTATTTAGCGATACAACAAGCCTTTAAACCCCTAGGTTACCCTAGTGGACGAAGTAGTCTCGTGAGGGTTTGCAGTGAATATACCCACAAAATTCAATAACTTGCCAATTTAAAGAAGCTAATTGAATAATTCAAAAATTCCACAAGTCGGTTAATACTCAAGAAAACGCTTTTATCATGATTTCAAAGTAAACTTCTTAAGAAAATCCTTCCATTGTAGTGATACAAAACCAAGTTTTTCTCAAAGATTTAATTCAAAAGTTTTGAAGGAAACATGCTAACTCTTTGTTTCAAACAATGTTCAAGTCTCTTAACCCATTTTGAAAAATCAAGAACATATACCATTATTTCCATATATATAAAAACATGGTTAGTTTTTTTTTTTTTTTTGGTAGTCTTGTTCTTTTAATCGGCTTTCTAAGTGACCATTTAGAAGTTTGGGCCAATGAATCCCAACCCAATTGGGCTTAGGTCATTACATAAAAATACTCCTCTGCTTAATTACTCACCAACTTAGGCTTAGTAACAAAGAACTACCGATGATTTTAAGAGAAATTTATTTGGTGCCCATTTTTCGCGACTCTTTTGTTAAGTTAGTATAATATATATATGTATATGTATATATGTTCTGAAAAATATTTGGATTAATGCAACTTAAAGAATCATTTTCAACTCTAAGTTAAACGCTAAAAATTTCATCACTGATTAAACATCCAAGTTAAACTTTAGTAAAGTATACCACTTTGAAAATCATTCTTCGAAATTTATTTAAAATTATCATAAAAGGTAAACTTGAGTGTATAACTAACTCAGGATTAGAAGACTATTAATCAACTCTATTAAGTTGGCAAGTGACAATTTTTTTTTTTAAAGAAGAAGAAGAAGAAAAATGAATAAGAAAAAGAAAATGAAAAATGAGAAAATGAAAAATGACTAAAATACAGAGAAATTTGACTAAGTCCCACCCCCACACCTAAAATTTGCATTGTCCTCAATGTAAATGCAGAAAGTAACATGGAGAAGAGTGGAAGCACTTACAGATGTTCGGATGACCTGGAACACCGAAAAAAAATTGAAAACTGTGATTTTCCTGCGGTAATGAGGGGAGATCTAAACCAAAAAATTTTTTTTTTTTTTTTTTTTAAAGAACAAGAAACTCTCACATGAGAGAAGAATAAATTCTTTTTATTATTATTGTGGGACAAAAAACAAAAATGTAGAATAAAAGATGAAACATGAGAAGCTCACATTCTACATTAACTCCTACCTTATTGCAGAAAATTCTACCCCAAATTTAAAGAATTTCAAAATGATATAATTATCGATGTGCTTAAATTCCAAAAATTTCGTGGTTTTAGTGATGTGTGCAAAGAATGGAAGGTAGGTATTAATGGTTGTATGCTTTTTGAACTTAGATTCATTATTAACAAAAATTTCATCAAAATGAAATCTTGTTGTTTTCTATTTTCTACAAACCTAAGTTCATTAACAAAGGGTTCTTCAAATGTTGGCTTCAAGATGCATGTATTCAACATAATTCTCTCGCTCAAGGACTTGATTATTAACCCGTTACCCGTCTGCTGTGAATGGATTGCATTCACTTGATCGTGAAAAGTTGACCCGAAGTTCCTTGGATTGGTCACGGGTTGACTCGAAATGTTCCTTTCTCTCTTTCACCACTCGCTTGCTAGCTGCCCTAGTTGGTTTCTATCCCGGCGATGGCTTGAGTGTTCGAGTTGATCGCTTGGTTGGTTGTTTGCATGAAGGAATTTAGAGTGTTGGATGATTGAGTCAACAGTTGGTGGTGGTTTTGATCATGGCTTCTAAACCCTTTCTATGACACCAAGACGTCGATCCGTTAGAAAGATTCTCGCTGATGAGGAGGGAAATTCAGGTAGATTTGAGTGATGGAAATTGTTTGGTGGATTGAACGAATCGTTTCTAGGAATTTGTTGGTTTGAGGTGGATTGACGTTGATTTCGGGTAACTTCCTTGATTCCACGCAGTGGATGATTCCAACCGGATTGTAGATTGGGGCAAAAGGATCATTTCTAGGAGGTCGGAATGCGCTAAGTAACCGACCTAGTGGCCGATCGGATCCTAAAAGAGGGCATTCATCGCAACATGAGATGGGGATGACAATTGTGACAACTCGAAGTGATTTGATTTACTTGAGCAGAGCGCTCTTTGATTTCGAGCTTCTAGCCTACGCATGATCAAGCCATCTTTGCTTCAAATACTATATTCGCTCCTAAGGAAGGACCACTAGATTTGGCTTGAGGAACCGATGCACCCCGGTCATCACAAGGTTCCCATTGCATGGTTTTTCTCACTCTCTAAGAAATCCCATGCTTCATCGGCATTTTTCTTCATAAAATCCCCTTGACACATAGACTCTAAGGAAGTTTTGTGATAGTCCAATCCTTCAGAAATGATTTGGCACAATCGCCATTTTTCCGCACTATGGTGAGGACATTGATGAGGAGATCCTTAAACCTATCGAAATACTTCCGAATGGCTCACCCGACAATCCTAAAATTTTGAATGTCAAGCTTCAGCTTGACCGCTTTGTGAATTGGGAAGAATTTTTAGAAAAACTTTTACAAAATCATCCCGTGTTGAAATCGAATCAGGGTAAGTCGCATACCATTTTTGCTTTGTCCTTAAGAGTGAAGGGAATAAATCGGCTTAATTGCATCCTCGCTAGGTCTTTCATTTTAATCATGAGGCGACTTCTACAAATTCAGAGATGAAAATATATGCCTTCGCCGTCTAAGAATTTTGGAAGCATGTTGATGAAATGTGGTCTGAGTTCAAATTAGTTCCATTTGCTTCGGAAGCTTAATGCATGAAGGATAGCATTCCTAGTTGGGTAGCGATATCTTGAAGAACGGAGGATTGGCCATTTCGCTTGGTTGAGAAGTTGAATCGAGAGTGAACTAAACGATTGGTATTATCCCTAACCCAAGTTTGCATGAACCAAAATCAAGAGATTTTTTTTTTAATTAAAAAAAATGAAAAAGTTAGTGAGATGGTGAAAAGAGAAGAAGAGGGAAGAAGAAAAAAAAAATTAACAAATCAAGGCAATCACTTTTCAATCACCCTAACTCTAGGGTTAAGCCTAAACTCAGCTAGACCAGCTCCTAACCAAAAACTCCCTAAGTGAAAAAAATCCAGTTTACGTGGGTAATTAGCCAGGTAAGGATAGTACTAGAGGGAGATCAAAGATCATTAAGTAACTGTTTCTCATGTATTTTACGCAACCCCTAAACCTTGCCTTAGACACCAATTAATCCAAATAAACTTAGACCAGTTCACTCAAGAATTTCTTGTTCCTTATTGAGCTCAATCCTTAGGGGCCAACGCCTAATTCTTTTTAGGAGGCTTGGGTTTGTAGAGTGAGGAATCATGATTTTTGGCTAAGGAAAGGGTGATGAAATCCTCACCTTATCTTGATTAATGGGTTTTGCCCTTAAAAATATTTTCAAGTGAGTGTCAATTCAAAATGCTCAAATCACTTTGGTGAATTCCTACTATTATATGCAATGCAATTCTAGAAATTAAAAGCAACTAAAAAGGATGAGAAAGAAATTTTTTTAATTATGGTCGCAAGAAAGAAAGTCAGCTTTTTTTTATTAACCTAATTGTCTCTAATGTGATGAACTACCTATAGGGTGGAATTAAAAATACTAGAGAGAAGAGTTACCGCAAGAAAAGCAATGCAAAGCCTCGCTGAGGCAACCTTCAATCTCGATCTTCAACTCCTTGCCTTCAAGCTCTTTTGTCATTCACATAGACAAACACACAAGTTGAAGAACTAAAAATTCTACTTAACACCGCCTCGCAACGGCCAAAACTTGATGGGCAAAACGAGTGTTTACCTTTTATAGTCGCAAGTGCACAACCATTGTCAAGTTATAGTATTTAAGATTGTCGATCCCACGAGGAACGGAAATAGGAAGTGTTTGATTCAAGTTCGGTTCTCAAATTATGACAATTAGGGTTTTATTCAAGATAGTATGAAAGCATGATGAAGTGATGAGAGAGTGGATTTGGATTGTGTGTGAAAGGAATCACAATTAAAAAGATGAGAATTCAATAGAGAGATGAAGGAATCTAGAATTGAATCCACTAGCTAACTCAAATTATAATCTACTAAAAATTCTCTTTTACCACATCTCATATTAGATTTATTAAGCATAAGATATCAAACCACTTAAGGAAAGCATAACTTATCAAATTATCACCTAATTGAAATTCAAACTCATGAAGAGAGTAATAACAAGATAATAATCCTAGAATTCATAAGCATAGCCTATCAAACCACTTAAGGAAAGCATAAACTATCAAATTCTTCTTCTATCGATTAGTTCTCTAGTTGATTAACCTAAACATGATCTTTTAAGCATAAGAGAGATGATTCATAAACACAAAAGAGATTAGACTAGTTTCATGCAACCTAGATCCCCACAAGAGTTTAGTTCAACATCTTGGGAAATTCAAACAAATAGAAAAAGAAAAGAAAATAAAAAGAAAAGAAAAATTCTAAACTAATCTAACTACAAAGCAATTAAATCTAAACTACAAAAGCTATTAAATCTAAACTACAAAGCAAATAAATAACAAGAAAGAAAAAGAAATAATAAAGAGAAATAAAGAGAAACCCGCGAACTCATCATCATCAACTCATCCTCCTTTGGTCCTTGAACAAGAAGAAGAAGATGGGATTGAAGGGGAGAAAATATTTATTTATTGAGGAAAATTATTACAATGAAAGGTACTCTAAAACAAGAGCAACCCTTTCTCCAAAAGGAGTTTTACAAAATATTTCACACCTCTAAACCCTCGATACTACCTCTATTTATACCCCAACGGAGTTGATGAACCATTGATCAAACTTGGCCAAAAGGAAGAGAAATCTTTCCTTAATTCGAATCTGCCACTAATCGGTTGGTCGATCGGTTAGCCAACCGTTAGCCAACCGGCTGGCCAACCGGTGGTCAACCGATTGGTTCCCAACGGATTTTGTCTTTTCTTGATATTTTGCACTAATTCTTCTTGGATTCCTCGTATCTTGGGCCTTCGCTTGTCTTCGATTTGGGCTTCAAAATTGGTAGAAATTCGAGAATTTGAGTCATTTGAGCTTTTATTCATTAATACTCCATTATTCTCGAAAAATAAGATAAAACATATTATTAGTAACATATTTATTGATATAAAATAGATAATGAGGTTATTAAAATGTCATTAAAATGTGATTATCAAACTACCACAGACCTCAACGCTTGCCCGAAGATGATTTTCCTCTTCCAATCAATCGATGTCATAGTCAATACACGGTGGATTTGAAAGAATGTCATTCATGGATGGTTTCTCGCTACAATCGATCAAGATGCACCCCGATGATGCCAACACATGCGCTCGAATAACCCATCGTGATATTACTACACGGCATGCCGCTCGCCTCAAAAATGCCGGGCGCCACATATCGCCGAGCAATGACAAAGATTTTCCAGATCATCTCCGAAAACGGTCGAATCGCTACGCCGACGACTGGTCGCGGAAAAGCCGCGAGACAAAGGAGATCACATCAAAGATCTTAGAATCCAGATTCGAGCTCATGCGAACCCATCGCCTAAAGATGAATCCCGCCAAATCCTTCCTTGGATGTCCAAAGGGCAAGTTCCTCCTTTGTTGTCACTAATAAGGGCATCCACGCCGATCCCGACAAAGTGAAGGCGATTCAAGAGTTGCAACCTCCCGAAATCGAGAGAACTCGAGGGTTATAAGGGCGACATGACATCCGATGGTTCATATCGAACCTATCGGGAAGTGCCAACCGCTCTCTGTTGAACAAGAAGGGCGGTCGCTTATTTCGATGATGCCCGCCGTAAAGCCGCTTGAAGAGATCAAATCATATCTCGCTAAACCTCCTCGTTTGTTGCACCGCGGGAAAACCGCTTCGATATTACGCCAAGGCGATGGATCACTTGCCGCCTTACCGCAGACGATGACGGCGTCACGCAATGTGCAAGCAGTATTACCCGAGCCGAACATTAGTCATACTGAAGTCTTGATACCCAATGGTCGAGAAGCGTTGCCTTGCATTAGTGTTCGCGATTCGTAAAATGCGATATTATTTAGCCTGGACGACGATTTATGTTATTCTAACGTGAATCCGTCCGAATATTCATGACCCAAACAAATTTCTATGAGTTGGCTCCAGCAAATGGGCCTTGCTCTTGTCCCAATATAACTTGCACTTCAAACAACAAAAGTCGGCCAAAGGACAAGCGATGTATCTTCGGTCGCTAACCCGACAACGACGCAGCTTGAGCTTATATGATGATCTTCCTGATGAAGTCCAGAAGTCAACACTACATCGCGACCAACAAATATGGCGGTTGTATTTTGACGAGGGCCACTAATGTGGCAAGTGCCCCGATGTTCTAAAATCTCACTGAGCTCCGAGTTGTCTTGATTTCCGGAATCATGTCACCGTGCTTATTCATTCTCCACCGAACCGCTCTAATAATGTGGCCGAATACAATGCGCTACTTATTGGACTTAGTTTCGCCAAGGAGCCGGGGTCGAGTATCTCGCCGCACGGCGATTCGCAGAATTGATAGTTAAGCATCCGCGGGTGACTCACGGGTTAGGAACCCTCGATCCGTCCCCTATCATCGATAGCCGCTGAAATGGCGGACCATTTAAAGAATTCTTCATCGAATATATTCCACTTCGTAACGCTTATGCGGACGATAACGCATTAGCGTGATCACCGGCACAACCTTCCTATTAATCGAACAACTAGTTACGGTCAGACTCACCAACTCTTCGCACCAATATATGATGAGATGCAAGAAGACAAAGGGATAGTTACCAAAGTGCATGCAACAAACTAAGTTGGAGCCGAGTTGGCTTTCCTATCATCAATTCGTCTTACATGGTATTACGAGGCGTGAGGAGAAGAGTCAATCGTGAAGGGCTCCCGATTCTTCTACCACGGAGACGGGATGTTATATCGCCCGAGATACGATGGTCTTTTACTCCGATGCCTCTCAAACAAAGAAGAGGTCCCGGGAACACCACGAAGGTGAATGTGGTCGCACCAGCTGGTCCCAAACTCTGATCGAATGGGAGAATGGGCTACTTTTGGCCAACAATGATTAATGGCGATCAGCGTGGCTCGGAAATGCCACATGTGTCAAATTCACGCGAATTATATGCATCGACCTCGAGGCGGTTGTATCCTTGACCACATCCGGCCATTCGACATGGGAATGGGCGTTGTAGGTTCTATTTTCCCCGTCATTCAAAGCGTCGGTTTATTCTAGCGATCACCGACTACTTCTCCAAGTGGGTGAAGCAATCCCATTAAAAGAAGTAAAGCGATACCGTCATCAAATTTATCAAACACCGTCATCTACCGACCGGTGTTCCAAAGCCGGATCGTGCATGACAACGGTCCCAATTCATCGGCAATTCCTTCATCGGGCTTTGAAGAAGTTCAAAATACAAGGCGTCTGTCGGCGACCTATAATCCAGCTACAAATGGATTAGCGAGGCATTCAACAAGATGATTATTAAGATTCAGCCGAGCTTGTGAAGAATAACAAGCGAGGCTGGGATGATAAACTTCGGGCTTACTCTGGGCATATCGCTTTAACCATCGCCGCCATTGGAGAGACCCGTATTTTACGGTCTGGGTGTGAAGTAGTTCTCCCATTGAAAATCTAGATTCCGTCCTCCGCGCCTTGCCAGCGGAGATGACGATCGAAAAACGACATCGAAATGTCTCGAAGAGCTCGAGATGTTAGATGAAAAGCACGGAAGCTCAACAATGTATTGAGTTCTACCAAGCTAGGATGTCGAAAGCTTTCAACAAGAAAGTCACGACAGGAGTTTCAAAGAAGGAGATTTGGTCCTACATTCTGACCCAGATAATCCTCACTTCGAAGAAAGGTAAATTTGAACCTAAATGGGAGGGTCCGTTTGTAATAGAAGCGGTCTACTCTAATAGTGCGTATCGCCTAATTACCTAAAATGGCGGCCAGAAGCAATGTCTTAGATAAATGGGAAGTTCTGAAGAAATACTACCCTTAGTATCTTAGGATAATTCGTTGAGGAAGTTCCTCGTGGGATGTTTCACCCACTTGCTTTGAGGATAACCTAAATTTATCCTCCATCATAATTTCCCCACCGATCAAATTCCTTGTGATAGGTCTACAAATTTTACGTACATTACCAAAATCCCCTCTTGATTCCTTCTATGAACAAGAGGCCCACTCAAAGTCCCTTTCATGCGAGATAGAATATAAAATTCTTCCTCTCCGCGTAAGATCCCTTCGTGATAAGCGAAGGGTTCTATATCCTCTCCCTAGGTAGCGCCGACTAAAGGTATCTTGGAGGTTTTCAAACTAGGTTGTCCTTTGAAGGTCACGAGTTTCTTCGGTTCTCGGTGGAGATCCCACTCTTAGTTCCATCTCTCTCTAGGTAGCTTGTGAAGTGTAGGGTTTTCAAACCGGTTGTCCTTTAAGGTCACTGAGTTTCTTCGGTTCTCGGGTGATCCCTCTTAGTTCCATCCCTATCTAGGTAGCGCCGGTGAAGGTATGTAGAGTTTTTCAAACCAGGTTATGCACTTTGAAGGTCACGAGTTTCTTCGGTTCTGGTGGAGATCCCACTCTTAGTTCCATCTCTCTCCTAGGTAGCGCCGACTAAAGATGCAGCGGGTTTTCAAACCAGGTTGTCGCTGAAGGTCACGAGTTTCTTCGGTTCTCGGTGGAGATCCCACTCTTAGTTCCATCCCTCTCTAGGTAGCCGGTGAAGGTATCGCTGAGGTTTTCAAACCAGGTTGTCCTTTGAAGGTCACGAGTTTCTTCGGTTCTCGGTGGAGATCCCACTCTTAGTTCCATCTCTCTCTCTAGGTAGCCCGTGAGTGTAGGGTTTTCAAACCAGGTTGTCGCTTGAAGGTCACACAGTTTCTTCGGTTCTGGTGGAGATCCTCTTAGTTCCATCCCTCTCCTAGGTAGCGCCCTGAAGGTATCTTGTAGGGTTTTCAAACCAGGTTGTCGGCTTGAAGGTCACCTGAGTTTCTTCGGTTCTCGAGTGGAGATCCCACTCTTAGTTCCATCTCTCTCCTAGGTAGCCGGTGAAGGTGCTGTAGGGTTTTCAAACCGGGTTGTCCTGAAGGTCACGAGTCTTTTGATTCTCGGTGGAGGTCCCACTCTTAGTCCCATCTTACATCTTAGGTAGCCGGTGAAGGTATCTTGTAGAGATTGTTTGGATCAAGTCGTCCGTGAAGGGCGTCTGAACCCTCTTGATTCCTATAGCGGGCCTGTTATTGGTTTCATTAGAAATAGAACATGAAGTTCCTCCTCTCTCACCAATTTAATCCTATCAATCAAAACTCCTTAATCCAAGATTCTTCTTGGGAAATTTGATCGAATCCTAAGCGAGGGATAGGTCGAGGCCTAGCATCGTAGGGTTAGTCTTCCGTGAAAAGAGCCGAAGCCTACGTTATTCAACATCGTAGCATTAAGTCTAAGAGTTTCATTCTTTTAGCACAGCGTTGTGTGTAGAAGGGATTTAGATAATCTACATGCTAGACTCAAGCGGTAGTTGGTAAAGGCTCATCAAACCCGTTGAGGGTGGGGGTTGGATAACCCTAAAATAGCGCCCTCACGCGCATGCGGTTTAGTCTTTTCGATTGAAGAAGACACGAGTTTGATTACGGGGTATTTTATCGAGCCTAAGAAGGGATAAAAGCATACCACAGCGTTGCGGTTTAGTCTTTTACGATTGAAGAAGACACGGTCGGACTCACGGGGTATTTTATCCGAAGCCTAAGAAGGGATGAGTCTACGTGTATCTGGCGTTGGGTGATCTCTTGCGTAAAAGTACCGAGCCTATGTATTCAATATCATAGCAACAAGTCTAGAAGAGTTTCATTCTTTTAGCACAAGCGTCGATGTGAACGGACCGAATAATCCATAAGCTAGCCCAACTCAAATGGTAGTTGGTAAAGGCTAACAAACACGGTGATGGTGAGGGTTTGCCAAAATTCTATAAGTATTATGGTTAATTATTTACGTGAGTAAAAGAATCATAATAAACAATGAAAGGAATAAATCTTATTCATTTGAAGTAAATATAACGAAGCTACAAGCTGTTTAAACATCAAGTCTATGACAAAGGATTTGTTGTTATTTGAGACACTTCATCATTGTAAGCTTGGTGGAGTTCTCCACACAGCTTCGATACAGAAGGACTCCTCATGGTATCGGTGTCTTGTAGCTGCCTCTTGATCTCGGCCGGTTTACGCCCGGCGATTCGAGTTCCCTAGATGCGACGGTGAGAGCTTCTTCCTTGTTGGCCTTAGCCCGACTCAAAATACTCATCTTGTCTTCCTGCATGGAGCTCTCTCACGGCGGTATTATCCTCTTCGCTTTTCGCTACAATATCGATGCGGATATGGCTTGGGAAGAATATGTCTCCGCAACAACAGGCTCAGAAGTGATGTGATCTCATATGGACCTCGAGCCCGGTAAAAACGAGCATCGCGCCATGCCTCTAAACACGTGTGGGTCACGAGTATTCGTATGAGGAAGCTCCTGCGCCCGGGTTCTTGTAGTCTCGACTTTCTCTCGGATGGTGAGTCGTCGGCAATGGCTGAGCCGGCTCGGGATAACCCATATCGTATCAAGGCCATCCGGATCAGCGTGCTGAAGCGATGAAGAAAGCCGCCATGGAGAACCTTTTCGATCACCGTGTTCACCAAGGAAAAGAACGGTACTTCTAAGCGGATGTTAAGCGGGATGGATCTTAGATCCACCATCGGTAGCTCTGCCAAATCATGAAGTTGAGATGTAGGCTCTACGAAAAGGAGGACCTTAGAATCTCCCATCAAAAGAAATTGGTGAAGACATATTTGGCTAAAGGACTCTTACTGTCTCCCTGGTAATTTGATTTGGCGAGTCTATCGAGAGTATTACATCGGAGAACTATCTCGGCGGTGACTCCTCGGTGCTCATCTATCTCGGCTGATCGTAGTGGTACTGATTAAAGGCGGCGGAAGAGGAGTCCACCACTACATGAAAAGGGAATTTCTCGGCTCCTTTAATTATAGTAGTATTTGCCAAATGGGTCCTATAATTAATCGAAGAAAATTCATACCTTCTTGATTGTAGCTTTGGGTAAATCTTCACCAAATGCATCGCCATCCGTGACCAAGCGTAGCGGGTCATCCATGGAAGTGTTGGTATAAACCGGCTTCCACGAAATCTTCCATTGAGAAGTCGAAAAGAAGGCATTAGGGAAACGAATGCAACTAAGAGTTGACGAATAATAGGTAAAGCTACTTACCTCCTACGGTAGGGTTAGCTTGCCTAGTCTCGGTTTGTGCATTTGTCTCTGCAATCTCTCTAAAAGAGCAAAAGCGAAGAGGCAATTAGTGGGAATGCGATTAGAGTCGTTCAATTCTCGCATTCGCCATCCAAAAGAGGAGTTATCGATGTTAGATGTACCTAGATTCGCCGAATCAGGTCCTACATTGGTCTCCTCCGCCATAGCTCCATACATTTGTTGAGTAAAACTTGGCTCCGCATGGCAGCTGGGCCAGGCAGAATGTGGTGAAGAAAATCAAAGCCGAGAATCATGATCCTTAAAACCCCCTGCATGCAAACGGAGAAATGTCAATCTCCAAAAGCTGAAAATTCCAGACTACATCACGGTGAATTGTTACCTCCGTCACTGACTGGATCATCACTGGTCAAGTTTATATCAAAGGACCGAGGATTCCGCGAGTCTTTTGGGCTAATCTCTTCGTTTAACCCTCGAGAAGGTCGAAATTCTTCTTCTTCATGATTTTTAGAAAATTAGGTTGAATGAGAATCAATAGAAAGGATGAGAAAATGAAGGGGAAAAGGAGAGAGTACCAAGGTTCTTCTCATAAGCTGCACCTCCTTTCGGTCCTCTCCTAAAGTCCCAGTGGGATCTCCTCCTCCAATTGGCGGGGATGAGATTGGCGACACTTCCTCTGAGCTAGGGCGGCATCTTAGGGTAATGCAGTGTCGCCCTTAACAATGCTTCGGTAGCCAAATCGAGATAGCCCTCACGAGGGGCTGACTCATTAGCTACTAATAGCCAATGCAATGAAGGAATGTCGACTCGGTGTGATGCGAGCTCGGGGCTGAATCTAGCACCGTACATCCCATGGCGCTCACAACCATACTCGAAGGCCATCCACAAGTCCACCCGAGTGCAGGCCGTCGGTTCGGGTTCCCAACATAAAGTTGGTGCGTAACGAGCGGAGAGCAAAATGGCGAGGGAAATAAGGCTCAATGAAGCATTCCTCCTTTACTCGGAAAGTGAGATACCGGCACGATGTTCACTAGCCGGTTAAACTTGACCAATGTCAGAAGTCTGCTGTGTCGCCGACGCCTCTCGTCGACCAAGGACTCACCATATTGACCGGAGAATCGAGGAAAACATGGAAAAGATCCACCCTTTATGAATCCGCATCGTTTCTTGATCTCTGTAAAGCGCCCTTCCATCGCAATCCTCTACCAACGGTAAAAAGAAGAGTAGGCGAATCTGTGGAACCCGTGCGACATCATGTCGGGACGATGAAGAACCACAAGCCATCAAATAGGTATATGGGAGCTCTACCGGACGGAAGAAATACGTGATGATGGCTCATCCTTTCTCGAGTAAGCTTCGGACTATATGCATAATCCACGGTGAATATTGGCCACCATTACGGAAGGAGAGAGTTCCTTCTTGTGGGCAAGGCTGAGCTGCGAGGGTAAGGACCTCAAAAGTAAAGCATCATCGATTGATATGGAACCACACATTTCTTTAGCGATTGCAAGATAGCCGGCTAGAAGAGTTGTCATTTGGATAGGCTTTACCGCATGCCACGAAAGGTTGCAAACTTGGTCCACAGGGAAAACCATCTTCGTATGGCGATATAGGAGTTAGCCTCGGACCTCTCGATCAGTTCATTAACCCTCGAAGGTGAGTGGTGGCAGTTCACATATATCCTCGCCCGATTTGTCCTCCAAATCTTTGGAATAAGTAATTAACAAACGCTTGAGACTCACTTGCAATTTCCTTTTGGCAAGGTTGAATTGGCGAGCTATATAATAATGACAAGTGAGATCCCATAAAGTCTTATAGCGATTCGGTGTGTGTTTCTTGGCCATTTCGGTTCTGATTGGAAGGAAGTACTCGATCTGACATCTTCCCCATGGGTAAACACGAAATGGTACATCTCATGTAAAGCCAACCCCAACTTCGGTGTTTGGTGAAAAGCGTATCGAATCTGGATTATAGAGCTGAATAAGGTGAAGAAATGATTGGCTGATTGGAAGGCCATACATGGTGGCCGAATCGGCGAATCTGAGCCGCAAACACGAAGTTCTCCATCCCATCGGTTGAGGGCGTGGTTGGTCGAGCGACCAATGTTTACGATGAGTGAACCGTAAAATCTATGACTAGATGGCGGCTCTGCATATGAGGCTGGCGATTCTTCAAAGTCGGCGGGAACAAAAGCTCATTACTGGTGGTGTCCAACCCACAATTAGGGATGAAGGCCGATACGATTCTGCTGGAACACAGGTGGGCTGAGTAATAAATCCGCTGGATATGATCATGCTCCTCGATCGGGGCCAAGACATACGGTGTGTCACGGCATGGTGTGCGAGATCGGTCAATAGAGGCGAGGTATCAGGGAATATACAAAGGACCTCCGTCGTCTTTGTTCAACCACCTCTCACTCTCGATAAGTATCCGGATCCTTAAGCGAGTCGCCGACGATAATCTATTTTTACAAAGGTTCAATGGTGTCTTTACAAGTGGCGTCGGTGACCAATAGCCGAGAATGTGGAATTCCCTCAACTTCTGATCGAATCGTCTCGTGATGTCCGGAAACAAATCGGTGAGATAAAAGTGCGAGATCGTCACATGTGGAGTAATATTCACTATGGCGCCCATCAACCGTAAGTCGGAAAAGCTCGAGAATAATCAGCTGAAATCGAAAAATATTGAGTTAGTAAAAGGCGTTGAATTCATCTTACATAGATCGAGTCACGACCTTATAGCGAATACGGCGATTTCATCCGTATCGAATAGGAGAACGATAAATATAGTCGCGTAAACAAAAGACAATATATCCCGTTCTGAGCGAGAATGCGATGAAATCGCTCCCGTTAAAGATATCTCAGCGGGTGATGACCAAGCAAAACCAATCGTAATCAATCCCCACGAAGGAGAATCTCGACTCTTCAATCGCCTCACAAAGAGAAACGAAGCGGGAATCGTAGCGAGTGTACACAGGAAGATGAAATAGAATCAGCGTCGGTCCCCACAAAGGATTTGGCTCTTCCCAATCGCCTCACAAAGGAGAGCGAAGCGGGATACAACGTATATATATCACGAGAGATGATACGCTTATTGCCGTTACCACCAAAAGAAGGCGTGCATTCACGACATGCGAGTTGATCGACCCTTGGAACATGAGACGCCAGCGATGACGGAAGCGCAAAGAGACAAATAGAGTCGGATACAGTTGAAAACCAACAAATAAAGTGTCAAAAAGCCGGACACCAATGGACTACACCACCGGCCGAGCACCAGCGAAGCGCCAAACTGGTAGCGTAATGCCGACGAACGCTGGCGCCTTAGCCGCCGACATGGTAGCTCAAAGGCCAGCGCTCAAAGCCAGAAGCGCCAGCGGCAACCGCCGACGCCAGCGGCAACCGCCGCCAATGCTCAACCGCTTAATACCGCCGCCACCATACCTGCCACAAAAAAAAGAAAAAGAAAAAAGAGGCGTTGTAAAACACTCGTGCATGTACCTCGTTGTTTGAGGGAGATGAGGCGAGCGAGATGAAAACAAGAAAAAAGAACACCAGGGGCCCTGGTCGGAGGCAAAGAGGTGATCATGGGTATTTATAACAACTCCTAATGGGCCCAAATCAATTCTAATTAGGACTCTAATCAGTCCTAATTAGGAGTACTAGTGGAACCTTATCGGAGGTCAAAATAGTGCCAAATCAGTCCGTTGATTGACTCCTACTCCCTCCGCTATATTTGGAAAGATTACGAAGATTTATTGACGGGATATCACCTGTGAGGCCCTCCGCTAATCAGCGTCGCCTAATCTGTCGAGAAGTTCGGAAGAATATTTCCATAAAAATATTCTTAGAATAACTTCGATAGATGCGGATTGCATGCGCTAATCAACGCGATCTAATCCTACTCCAAATAGGATTACGGTATAAACTGTTTCCTAATTTGTCGAGAAGTTCGGAAGAATATTTCCATAAAAATATTCATAGGGATAACTTCGATCGTCGGTTGCATCGGCGCTAATCAATCATTAGCCTACTCCTACTCCAAATAGGATTACAGTATAAAGCTGTTTCCTAATTTGTCGAGAAGTTCGGAAGAATATTTCCATAAAAATATTCTTAGGGATAACTTCGATCGTCGGATTGCATCGGCGCTAATCAACGCGTCGCCTAATCCTACTCCAATAGGATTACGAGTATAAACCGCTTCCTAATTTGTCGAGAAGTTCGGAAGAATATTTCCATAAAAATATTCTTAGGGATAACTCGATCGTGTGGATTGCATCGACGCTAATCAACGCGTCGCCTAATCCTACTCCAAATAGGATTACGAGTATAAACTGTTTTCTAATTTGTCGAGAAGTTCCCGGAAGAATATTTCCATAAAAAATATTCTTAGGGATAACTCGATCGCGCGGATTGCATCGACGCTAATCAACGCGTCGCCTAATCCTACTCCAAATAGGATTACGAGTATAAACTGTTTCCTAATTTGTCGAGAAGTTCCCGGAAGAATATTTCCATAAAAATATTCTTAGGGATAACTCGATCGTATGGATTGCATCGACGCTAATCAACGCTGCCGCCTAATCCTACTCCAAATAGGATTACGAGTATAAACCGTTTCCTAATTTGTCGAGAAGTTCCTAAGAATATTTCCATAAAAATATTCTTAGGGATAACTCGATCGTAGGATTGCATCGACGCTAATCAACGCCGCCAATCCTACTCCAAATAGGATTACGAGTATAAACC
The DNA here is from genome assembly GCA_012295165.1 of Asparagus setaceus. Taxonomy (NCBI): domain Eukaryota; kingdom Viridiplantae; phylum Streptophyta; class Magnoliopsida; order Asparagales; family Asparagaceae; genus Asparagus; species Asparagus setaceus. The sequence goes on from WHSE01000013.1 coordinate 56,055, forward strand.
GCTTCCTAATTTGTCGAGAAGTTCCCTAAGAATATTTCCATAAAAATATTCTTAGGGATAACTCGATCGTAGGATTGCATCGACGCTAATCAACGCCGCCTAATCCTACTCCAAATAGGATTACGAGTATAAACCGTTTCCTAATTTGTCGAAGTTCCCTAAGAATATTTCCATAAAAATATTCTTAGGATAACTCGATCGTATGGATTGCATCGACGCTAATCAACGCTGCCGCCTAATCCTACTCCAAATAGGATTACGAGTATAAACTGTTTCCTAATTTGTCGAGAAGTTCCCTAAGAATATTTTCATAAAAATTTTCTTAGGGATAACTCGATCGCATGGATTGCATCGACGCTAATCAACGCCGCCTAATCCTACTCCAATTAGGATTACGAGTATAAACTGTTTCCTAATTTGTCGAGAAGTTCCCGGAAGAATATTTCCATAAAAAATATTCTTAGGGATAACTCAATCGTGCGGATTGCATCGACGCTAATCAACGCGTCGCCTAATCCTACTCCAATTAGGATTACAGTATAAACCGCTTCCTAATTTGTCGAAGTTCCTAAGAATATTTCCATAAAAATATTCTTAGGATAACTCGATCGTATGGATTGCATCGACGCTAATCAACGCCGCCTAATCCTACTCCAAATAGGATTACAGTATAAACTGTTTCCTAATTTGTTGAGAAGTTCCCTAAGAATATTTCCATAAAAATATTCTTAGGGATAACTCAATCGTCGCGGATTGCATCGACGCTAATCAACGCTGCCGCCTAATCCTACTCCAAATAGGATTACGAGTATAAACTGTTTCCTAATTTGTCGAGAAGTTCCCGGAAGAATATTTCCATAAAAAATATTCTTAGGGATAACTCGATCGTGCGGATCGCATCGACGCAAATCAACGCGTCGCCTAATCCTACTCCAATTAGGAATACGAGTATAAACTATTCCCCAATTTTCAACGAGAAGTTCCTGGAGAATAAACCCATATTCTTAAGGATAACTCGATAACCCTTAATTTCCTCCCACTGTAATATCCCAAAAAGGAATAATCTGACGAGGCATGAAAATCATATTGACACCGGACAACATGTCTAGTCTCGAAGAAACTTCTCCCGCTGTGGATAATCATATCGAAACAACTGACCAGCGCCTTTTCATGGATTGAAGGCTAGGGCGATGGTTGAAGGCCAAATGGTCTCTGTTTGATAAGGAATCCTCGGAGGATATCTCCATGAAAAGATTTTCCTCGGCGTGGTCAAACCAACAACACGCTGATGATGGAAGAATTAGCCGATTGAGGGTTATGAAATTCCGTATTGACACTAGTCAGCGTGTCGCCAACAAGGAGTTCGCCGATATACGGAGAAGTCCAAAAGTCGATGGTTAGTCAAACAACAACCAACCGACCACGAGTTACAAACAAAATTCACCCACCGGCTTGAATCAAGATTTCAACAAGCGGTCGGACAATAAATCACGACACGTGACCTTATCGAAATCCTACAAAGCACGGATGATCCGAAAGAATCGAAGACTTGAAGCTAACTTTGGGACCCTCTGCCCGGTGAAGGCGGAACCATCATGTCCAAAGTATTCGGGCTCGCTATAAAAGAACAAGACTGGAACACTTTGGAGAATATCTGTGGCGTTGAAAAATACTTACAAAATCCCGAAACCAACTTCGTGGCGGAAGTCGGCGAATGACAACCCCGGATATCTGGACGTCGAATCGTTGAGACGAACCGACGGTAAACCAGCGTCACAAGCACGGTTTAAACCGGACTTGAATAGGCGATCGATTTGTTGTTGAGCGGAACAAACCAAGAGTTAGTCCGGAGCCATCTGAGCGAAATCTAAGTCGAGAAGACAAAGTCGAATAGGCAGGACCTAAGCCCAGAGACCGAGAAAAATGGCAAAAGCGGCTGGCGAAAAAATGGCAGCGGGACCTCGGCCAGTGGTAGGTGGCTCGACAGTGGCCGAGCCACTTGTGTGACATTCTTCCCGATCTTATAAATAGGGGGTCTTCCTCGGTCGGGGGTTAGATTTTGGGGGATTAGGAGATTTTGGAGGTTGGATTTTCCGATATTTGTGAGAGAGCTCTTGCGAGATCTGGCCGTCGGCCTTGATTCAGAACACGGCGAGCCGAGTTCGATCGGCGTCGGATCTGTCGCGAGGAGTGGCGGATTGGGTCTGTGCAGAATGGCTGTGATTTCTCCTAGTAGATCTCACCCGCTCTGGCGATCCTCTCGCCGTGAGTGTGATCCCGGCGATCCTCTCCTTCGTGAGTGTGATCCCCGAAGGCGATCCTCTCCTTCGTGAGTGTGATCCCCTTAGGCGTCTCGTTTCCTTCGTGAAACGAACCCCTTCACGTCTGTAGTTCCAGAACCCGGGTCTCCACCTGGATCGGAATTGCGCGGTGGTCCACGGACGATTCAAGTCCCCGGCACAGGCAAAGAACCCACACAAGCGAGGATCCCGAATAATAGAGATCCGAGCGTTTGTTCACAAAAGGAAAAAGTTGTAATTTTCATTTTCATTGTACGCTTGAAATAAGAAAGGCATTTTTCTCTTTGTTTGAATTTTGTTGTAGGCCCAAGAAGCTGTAAACGAGTTCAACAACAATGAATACAAAACCGACTTTTACCGCGAACAATTGGATGCGCGTAGAGGAATATGAACCGTCAGTTATCCGAATAATATGAACTTTGACTCTATGTGAGATTTAGACCAGAGACCAGATATAGGATGGCTAGACTCGAATATCAAGTTGAGATATTTGACCGTTAGGACACCTGGTTGTACGGACACCTGAGTTGTATATGTTGATGCTTATTCCAGTTATATGTTCCATCCGTGTATAGTTCGGGGTTAATATTTGGTTATTTACATTCCGAGACATATGGTATATACATGAGGGTTTCTTTGTTTGGATTATTTCGCTCGACGTACTACGTCTCATTTTGTAGATTTCTAAATATTAATTTCACCCGGATTTACTTGGATGGTAAATCGGATGTGTTATTCTTGGATCGTTCACAGTTTCTGATTGCTTCCATTTCATTTATATTTAGTATTGTACTGCCATTTCCTTGGGGGATCTTGCCGTGTGTTATACACGCTGACGTACTCTATTCTCTTGGTGTACGTCAGATTTAGATGACGGACAGGTCCAGTACAGAGAGGTATCGGAGCCGGAGTATTCCTAGCAAGAGTGTCGTACACTTGAGGTGGAAGAACCGACAGAAGCCTAGCCTTTTGTTTATGCAATAGTTGTTGGACATTAGATTTCGTCGTATTTTTCTTTAAGTTCAGTATATGTTCCGTTGTATTTTCAGTTTGGCTTTTATCTGGATATATTAAACTGTTATTTATTTTGTCTGGGATAATCTTTACTTGGTGATATGTAATATGTGGTTCGGTTTTGTTTATTATATTCTTCATTGATTGTGATTGGGAGACACGTGGATTCATTATGATTCTGACTTGGCGGCTTGTATTGGATTGAGGAGAAGAGTTTTATTTTACACTCCTCGATCTAATGTGTCATGAGCTAGAAGCGCCCGTTTAGTGTATTTTGGGAGCGGAGTGAAAAACAAATGTCTTAGCATAGAAAATTAATAATGAAGAAATATAAATTTTCGTACATGATTTTCAGATTAATAGAGGGCTAATTGAAACTTAAATACTTTATAGTTTACGCTACTTTGCGTTATATACCTTCACTTATTTTTGGCGGCACTCATTACTCTGAAGTATTAAAAATTTGTTAATTTTGTTTAAATTTATTGTTAAATCAATCTAAATTATATTTAAGAACATAATTGGGTAAAAATTAAATAAAGTTCTATTTGATTTAACAATAACTTTCACAAAAATTAAGGACTTTAAGATTTAAAGAAAATTAAGAAGTTCAAAATTTAGCTTGTGAGTGTCACATGGGAAACTCAATGCAATATTCTTAAGTTTGCATTACAGAGAGTATTAAGGGCTAAAAAGTTCAAAACTTAACTTGTAAGAGTCAAGTAGGAAACTTTGAATCAATATTCTCACGTTTGCATAACAGAAAATAGCGAAGTGCAAATTTTTCAAGGGTACGCTAGTGCTGTAAAAAACAAGCGAGGATATATAAGTGTAAAGTAGGGCAAACTATGAGGTACTTGGAGGTATGTACCATACGGCAGGCGGCCAATCGGGCCAGTTAAGCACCTCTTGACCCTTCGTAAGCTCGAAAAACTGGATGCTTCGGTCGTCCAAGCTATAAAGTCCCGTGCCCCGAATACCAAGCAGCACTCCAGGAGTGCGATTCAACATATGGCATGACGAGTGATGGCTTTCGGTGAAATATATGGAGTTGGGTTTTAGAATGTGGGGGAAATCACTAGCTCGAAGTGACACGGACTGATTAATCCCGACGAAAATGGCCATGTCTCCAATTTTCTTCACCTTCTTCCACTTGCCAACCTCTTTGTTGAGCTTGAAAACCTTGAAGTACTCTGTCGAGTCAGCTTCAAGTTTGCTCTGTCTGTACACAAGGAACAACTCTTTGCCGTCCGGTGACTCCACCAAGAAATTGCGGAAGAAGTAGTCACGTGATTTACGTTCGAGTAGAAACTCTGTGAAGACGGATATCTACGGCTTTGACAGCGATCCATTTTTGAAGCCGTACATGCCGAGGCGTCCATAAGCGGCAAGGCCGTACAAAAGGCCCTTGTGGAAGATGAGATCGTGGGCAAACTGGCGACAAACTTTGGGATGCGTCCAGCCGTCGTCGCCAGGGCGGCGACTTCGAGTCGAGAAACACAGGCGAACGAGCATGTCGCGAGGGGAAAGTATTATTTTGCCCTCGACAAAGCGGTGCTCGTCGTGGGTTCCCTCTGCCTGCGGGTAGAACTTGAGAGTCGAATTTGGAGGGAGGGGGAAAGGTGTTGCAGTGAGGGTGGCGAAGAGTTGGGTGGGGTTATGTACGAAGACGATGCCCTCTGAGGATCCGGCGCAAGAGTTCTGTCGAGGCGGCGGCTCGGGATCTCGACTTCTCGATCGAAGTTGAAAAGGTTTGATCTATGCCGTCTTTGATGGATCTGCTGAGGTTGAAGAAGCTGCAGGATCTTGGGTTTTCTCGTGAAAAACCATGAGCTTTGGTGGTGGTGGGACTGCTGTTGCTCTGGTCAGGGTTAGGGTTCTGTCGGAAAAAGTCGAACACGGAGGATTAAAGCAGCTGGAGCGGTTCAGAACAAGGGAGGTGCGGGGGAGGACCAACAAGGACGCAGCCGAAGACATGTTTAAAACAGATGAGCCCTCGCAATTGTTTCCTGGGACGTTTATATATGCAGGGTTAGGGTTGGGTCGGTCGACTAACGTCCGGTTGACCCGGCCTTATAAGCTAAATCCAAACCCGACTTGTATTTAGTTGCAAAAATTACTGTACCAAGGTCCCAAGGATGATGTAATGTGTAGTTAATTACTAAGGATGATCTAATTAATGATTACTTAATCCCATATTATAGGCTCATAGCTGCATTTTATTCAAAATTCCACTCACTCTATAAAGTCTAATTAGCACTTAAAATTAACTGGTGAGTGTCATAGTTTTATTTACCAAAAAAACTAGTGAGTGTCACATGGCCTTTAGGAAATTTTAGGAAGTACATAAGTGCTGCAAAAAACTAGTAAGGGTATGTAAGAACAAAGTGGGGGATGCGGTATTTAAGCGCTAATTAGCCTTCTATAAATAACAGTCACTTTTTGTCATCAAATCTCGTTTCTTTGTTTCTTTCTCTTGTGCCCAAACTAGAGGGTAACAAAGTACATTGTATGTTATAATTTGTCTAATTTTTATACCCAGATCGTGCTTTTGTGTTCAATTCACGATGATAACTTTTGGTTGGGACATAATTGAGTGTAGAGAAATCTTTATTGGTTAAAAGGGAAAGTTTTAGCTTGATAAGTCAATTAAGCTGAAAATATGTCATTAGAAAAGACATTAAGCATCAAAGAGTGTTAAGAGGCTATTTTTGGGCAGTTATATTTGCTATTGTTTCTCCTTAAGAGAGCATTTAATCCCTCCTGACAGTTTAGAAGAAACAAGGGTAAATTAGTTTAAGTACCGAAATTGGGAAATTTGGTTTCTCCTAGCATCGACATTTATATATCAGTTATCAAAAATATATCGGGCGGCTATCATATCGGATCCTAGTTATTAGGATATATCGGGATAAGTAGTCAAAATCAGTGTTACATGGATGGTGAGCATATATAATATAATCTCTTAAAATATAATCTAAGCACATTTAATAAAAATAAACATACTAATATTCAAATAACACATGTTTAGAATTACTTACCAATTATTTTTGTTTAGTGGATCTGAAATAGAATAGAATAGCATTGTTTTTGTTTAGTGTATGCGGGTTGGGAATCGAAAAAGAGGGTTTTGTCTCCAAACCGAACCAATTCACTTAGAATATAAACTGTAGAAAATCAGTATTTTTAGCCCACGAAATTGGCAGCTCTATCGGTTTACACCGATATATCGGAAAAATCGCCCAAAACTATATGCAATATATTTTTCAAATAATCGTATCGGCCATAGCCCAAACCCTATATATCGATGATAAATCGATAAAATCACCTATTTTTAAAACATCACGGCATTCAAAGTTGCTCTTTTCCTTGATTAATTTTTGGCATGTTGCTCTAGAATCTGGGTCAGCTATATCTTGAATTGGCAGTTCTGCATCTTTATAATTCTGATCCTATTGGAATTCTCACACGAAAAATGTAACTGATTATGTAGTTTGATGACCAATAATCGCGAGTAGAAATAATAAATTTCTTCTCGATAAACGATTGTTATCTCTATAATTATATTTAAGAGCTAGTACCCCGACCTTTGTTGTTGGATGTTGTAGTTCAAATACATTTATATTTTCATTTTTGAATCTTTGGTGTCTGTTAGATGATTTATATTGTAATTCTCACATGAAAATGGTAATTAAATATATTAGTTTGAATTATTTTGTTTCCTGTTTTGAGCCCTTGAGAAGATTCATCAATAGTGGGAATTGATTTGGTCTTTCTGTTGTTGCTTCAGGTTGTTTTTTCTGGTGATTGAAGACCTTGGAAAGTTCGGCTTGCTTCTTAAAATGAGGAGAGGGGCAAGAAGGACAAATACAAAGTACATTGCACGTTAGATTGGTTAATGATGTTATACTTTCATGTAATAGAAATAGAGATGTATACATTTGTTTCTATTGTGTCTACTGCAAGGTTATCAATAACGAATAGTATCGCGTAGCGGTGAGGCATCACTAAGGCTATTTAGAGCTATTGCGGTAAAATAGCGGTAAAAGCATAAAGTCAAATAGCGGTCTAATTTAGATATATATAAATATTCAAAAAAATTTAAAGAAAAGTCTAGAAAATCTAAAAGTACATATTTAATGATTTAAAGAGATCCTAAATATGAAATAGACATGTAAGTCACACACATATCTGAAGCATTTGTTGGAGTCAAAGAGTCGTCTTGAGAAGAGGCTGGCGGTGAGAGGGCTATGATAGGAAGAGCTCCACCGAGAGGAGGTGAGAGGAAGTGTTGAGGAGAGTCTGCAGAAGGTTGTGGGGCCGAAGAATATCTGGAATCAGCGTGGCGGATGGGTTGCGATGGTTGCGGTCGGGTTTAATTTTAAAAAATAAACCTACCACTTTTAAATAGCTATCAAAAGCGGATTTTACCCGATCGCGCTATTCCGCGGCTATGGCTTTGGTCGCTTTCTGGCGGAAAGTGCATATTCCGCAATATGTCACTGCTATTGGGTGATAGCGTAGCGAGGAAGGGACCGCTGCGCTATTGCGGCTATTTCTTGCTATTTATACAGATGGTCTCGGTTAAAGGATTAGGTTGCATGGAATACAATATATTGGTTTAGATGCTATCATATAGTGTTATTGGTTCTCAACTTTGTTTCATGTTCTTTTGATTTGTAAACTAGACATATACTTTACTTGTTGCAAGGTTGATCTTATTGATGTATATAACTTTAAAAAAAGATCTTACTGATGTATATTTTTTAATCTTATTATATTTGAAACTTATTGTTGGATGAGTTATTCAAACTTTCTAACTATACTATAATTTTTGTACTAGATCGACAATAGATTAACATGATAAGTTCTAATTCATAATGATGACCAAAATGAAAGATCTACTTCTTTATAGTTAGAAATTAAATTCTAATAGTTTCCAGACAAATGAATTGAAAATTCTAAAATTGAATTCTAACATTTTCCAAATAAGGAATTTAGAATTAAGAATTTTAAAATTGAAATTCTAATTGATTCCCAAACAATGGAATCAGAAGTGAATTTCAAATTTGAAATTCTAGAATTGAATTCTAAATTTCAAATCAATTCTATGAATCCAAACGCAACCTTAAGAAGTTATAAATTTAGCTTGTGAGTATCACATAGGAAAATCTAATGCAATATTCTCAAGTTAAGCATAGCGAAGAGCACCAAGGGCTAAAAGCTCAAAATTTAGCTTGCCAGTGTCCCCTATGAAACTTTGAAAAGCAATATTCTAACTTTTGCATAACAGAAAATATTGAAGCGCAAATTTTTTAAAACTTAAGGATACACAAGTGCGGTAAAATACAAGCGAGGATACATAAGTGCAAAGCAGAACAAACTATAAGGTAACTGGAGGTATGCACCATACGACAGGCGGCCAAACAGGCCAGTCAAGCACCTCCTGACCCTTTGTAAGCTTGAAAAACTGAATGCTTCGGTCGTTCAAGCTATATACTCCGGTGTCCCGAACACCAAGCGGCTCTACAGTACTGCCATCCCTATAACAGTTTTCGGTGAACACATGATGGCTTTCGGTGAAATATATGGAGTTGGGTTTTAGAATGTGGGAAAATCGCTAGCCGAAGCGACACGGACTGATTAATCCCGGCGAAAATGGCCGTGTCTCGATGTTCATCACCCTCTTCCACTTGCCCTTTTGTTGAGCTTGAAAACCTTGAAGTACTTTGTCCAGAAGGCACTCATTTCGCTCTGCCTGTACACGAGGAGCAAATCTTTGCCGTCCGGTGACTCCACCAAGAAACTGCGGAAAAAGTATCTATGTAATTCACGTTCGAGTATGTTATCTTCGAAGACGGAGATGCTCGGCTCCGACAGCGATCCGTTTTTGAAGTCGTATATGCCGACGCGTCCAAAAATGTCAAGGACGTACAAAAGGCCCTTGTGGAAGATGAGGTCGTGGGCGTACCCGAAACAATTGTCGAGATCCGTCCAGCTGTGGTCGCCGGGCGGCGACATCGAGGTTGAAGAAACGGTGGAGGGCGAGCATGTCGCGAGAGGGGAAAGTATTATTGCCCTCGACAAGGCGGTACTCGTCGCTGGTTCCCCTTGCCATCGGGTAGGAGCTGAGAGTGGAAATTGGTGGGAGGGAAAGGTGTTGCAGTGAGGGTCGGCGAAGAGTTGGGTGGGGTTTTCTACGAAGACGATGCCCTCCGAGGATCCGCGCAAAGAGTTCTGTCGAGGCGGCGGCCTCGGGGATCTCGACTTCTCGATCAAAGTTAAGAAAGTTTTGATCTATGCCGTCTTTAATGGATCTGCTGAGGTTGAAGAAGCTGCAGGATCTTGGGTTTTCTCGTGAAAAAACCATCAGCTTTGGTGGTGGGACTGCTGCTGCTGCTCTGGTCAGGGTCAGGGTTCTGTCAGAAAAAGTTGAGCACGGAGGATTAAAGCAGCGGGAACGAATCGGGACAGCGGCGGTGCCGGAAAGGACCAACATGGACGCAGCCGAAGACATGGTTAATTAGAACAGATGAGCCCTCGCAATTGTTTCTTGGGACGTTTATATACGCGGGCTAGGGTTAGGGTTGGGTCGGGTCGACTAGCGCCCAGTTGACCCGACCTTATAAGCTAGACCCATACCTGACCATGGGCTGCTGTACCCGACCTTATATATGCGGTGGCCGGTGAAGTTGGTGATGTGGGCTACCGTTTTGTGACATGGAAGATGATGGTGAACTTTGAGCTATGTTGGACTTCTTGTTAGAGGAAGAAGGCAGAGCAGTTGCATGGTTTATTTTAGAGCTTCAACAAGGATGGAACCCCAATTGCTATTTTTCAACCTTTAAGAGCTTTATTTCTGATCATGTTTTCCATTGAATAAGCAAACTGTGAGATAAATCTTTGAGAAAATGACAGAAGGGCAGTAAATAGTTAGTATAAGATATTCAAATTTGATAGTTTACCCATCTGTTATTACTTGAATTATCTTCTGAGAATTTATATTATCATAAGTTTTCTATTAGTATTACACGTGTTAAGCCCGTGCTCGCACGGTGGGCTTTTTTTTTTTTGACTAAAGTGTAGAGAGGAATAAAGTTGAGGAATTAAAATAATTTGGAGAAAAATTTACAATTATCATGACTTGTAGGTAAATTTAAAAAAGCATACAATTTAGGGGTTATGTATCGGAAAAATTCAAAACTAAAATATGGGAAAATTTTAGTTTATCCCAAATCAATTTTGGTATTTGGTATTAAATCCCCAATATCTTTGAAACTCTGAGTAAACCCCAATATCTTTTGGCAAAAACCCTCAAAATTAACATTATTAGTTCATGTACAGTTAAATAACCAAAATACCCTAATACATTTTGGAGAATTCCAATAAGTTTTGCTTTGTCACTTAATCCCTAATAACTTTTGTGAAAACTCCTAATAATTGATGTTTGTAATTGTTAAAATTTTTGAGAGGTTTGTTTGTAATATTTAGATTTTTAAGTGGTTTTTATAATTTTTAATTTTAAAGGAGTTTGTTTGTAATTTTAGATTTTTGGGGTTGCTTGTAACTTTTAAAATTTTAGGGTTTTTTAGGGTTCTTTGTATTTTTTAATTTAAAGCTTCTTTTTGCAAATTTTTTTAGGCAACTGTTTCTAATTTTAGAATTTTCATCATGCTATTTGTCATTTGTTATGGGTTTTTGTAATTATCATATTTTTAGATGTTTCTTTTAGCTTTTCAATTTTTAGAGTCGTTTGTAATTTTTAGAGCTTTCTAGGGTGTTTGTAGTTTTTATTTTTTCTAGGAGTTCTTTGTAATTTATAAATTTTTGGGGTCATGTATAATTTTAGAATTTTTAGGGTCTTTTCACAATATTTATATATTTAAGGGTTTTGTTTAATTTCAGACTTTTAGGGCTATATATAATTTTTAAAGTTGCAAAGGTTTGTTTGTGATATTCTAATTTGTTAGGGAGTTTTCTATAATTTTAGTAATTCAAAGGAAATTTTTGTATCCTTCAAATTTTTCTACATTATTTGAAATTGTTTTATCCTTCAAATTTTTCTATGTATTTTTGTGATTTTAGATTTTCTAGGAAGTTATTTGTAATTTATATATATTTTAATAATTAGCTATACTTTTATGGGTTAGCATGTAAATTTAAATAATTTGAGGGGTATATAATGGCCTTGAGGGTTAATTTTGTCAATGTAAAATATAAGATAACCCCATTTATGGAGGTTAAGTGCAAAACAAAGTAAATATTTTGAGGGTTTTCGTGAGTTTCAAATTTTTGGGGGTTTAGTGCTAAATCCAAAGATATGTGCAGTTTATTGAATTCACTCTTTAAAAATTAAAGAGGGCTCTATGACAAATGAACAAATATTTGATAATTAGAGTTTTCTAATTTTTATCGGTAAAATTTTCTAATTATGAACATGAATAATTTTAATTTGATAAGAATTCTTGAGAATATAGAATTAGTTGTATACATGTCATTTTCTAATAGGATAAAGGGATATATGATATTTTTATATTAGGGATTAATCGTGGCATGTTTTTGTACAGGACATTTTATGGTGCATCTAGAGATAGTTTACCTATTTCTCTTTACTATATAAAGGAGGATCCCTTTTTCCCCCTCAAGCTAATTTTGATTTCTTTTATTCTAGAAGGAGATAATACTACTAGAACCACTATATTTACAAAATATTTTAGTGTCATAGATCCACCACAAAATATAGTGATTGTTTGGAGAACCACCCCAAAATAAAATTTTCATAGAACCATCATGAAAATATGCATCCCTAACAAAGTGCCACCAAATTATAATTTTACGTCTATATCATGTTAAAATAAATAATATGTTAAACCCTAAAATACCATCATGGTAGGACCCACCAACCTATAATTATATTTTCTCAAACCAACAAAATACCTAAACATCGTTGATGACCTAGATGGTTGAGAACTTGGAAGGTTCTAGTATGGCTTCCATTATCTTGGGTTCAATTCCTGGTTGCCTCATCATTAAAACAAAGAAAAAGAAATAAAAGAAATAAAACAATATACTTTATTGATGTAGGATGATTAACGGATAATTTCATAGAAATGTGTAATTCACGAGCTAAATGCAGATACATATGTACTATCGACTTTTACAGAGAAACGATTATATCTTCCAACCCGGAAGGCAAATTCTGACATATTATATATGTAAATCGTCTATCTCAACAAGACGGAGCCAACCAGATTGTTAGGTTCTTAAAATCTCATCAGTAATACCCAATTTTGGTGAAATCCAAAAATAAGTAGTTTTAGTTTATTTTTGTAATAAAGTTGGAGTCTATTTAAATTAAAAACAAATTCCTTTGTTAGAGTCAAATTAAATTAGGAAACAAATTCAATTTTGATTCATGATTTGTTTTCCTCTAATATAAGAAGTCTTTTGGGTAGGATTTGATACTTTCTATTTTTTTAATAATTCTAGTCTTATTAAGAGTCTAGTTTGTCTTTTTATTTAAGAAGGGTCATGTAACCCCAATGAATAATATATCTTTTATCAATAAAATTCCTCTTTAATATTTTCTTCGTGGATTCGAAGTTCTTTGTGGATTGAGAGATTGTTCTTCGTGGATTCAGAGAACAACCCTTAGTGGATTCTGATATTTTTTTACTTTCGCACTTTGCGTTAATTGGTATCGAGACTTATTTTTCGATCCGATGGCGTGCACGAAGGCCCTATTACCCTAACTTCGATTAAGATTCGCATAGGTCGACTTGCATTGGCAGTGGAGCGTCTGAATCTGGGACGAGTTTGAGATCGCATTGATGGTCGCCAAAGACGAGATCCGACTCTACAAGATAAATCCTACAGCGATGATCGTAGAGGCTACCGAAGAAAGGAGAACTATGATGCTAGAATATTAAAGATACCATCCTTCAATGAAAAGTTTCATGCTGATGATTTTCTTGATTTGATTGATGAAGTGGATAGATGTTTTGAGTATGAGATAATCCTAGAAAATTAGAAAGTTAAATTAGTGGTTTACACACTTAAAGGAAAAGCATCTGCATGGTGGGATGAAGTATTGATAAATCGATACCATCAAGGGGAAGGATCCGGTTTGAACGTGGGCAAAGATGAAGAACTTATTGAGAGACTGTTTCTTGCCTTCTAACTATAAATAATATCAGATGTCTTTGAATATCATATGTATTTAGATAGGGTGATGTACACCATCTCTAAATCATACTCCCTTTAAAAGCACGAGTTCGGGAAAATCTTTTGGTAGACAAAAATACCCTTAACTATTTTAGATATTATATTTTAATTCAAATCTATCTTTCGGTAGACAAAACTACCCTAAACACTTTTAGATATTACATTTCAATTCAAATCTATCCTAATTATCCTAATCTTATGTAAACTACAACTTCAAATATCCTACTCTTTTAGATATTACATATAAAGAAAATATATAGCCAAACACTTTAATAGGATTATTTATTTAATAAGAAATATGATTAGACTTTTCCTAATCACTAAAATAAAGATGATTAGACTTTTCCTAATCGAATAATCCTCTCTCCAAACAAATTATCCACAAATTTGCTTGCGTGCAAATTAATAACCGAACTGTAATTAGAACTCTATTTCTTTTTTTTCTGGAAATAATTACATTTCCTATTTAAAGGATCTATCTTTACCACAGCCCCCTCCTATATATTTATATTACATGCAAATTCATGAATCCCAAATTAAAAACATGGTAGAATTATTAGCAGCAGTCTGAATGTGCCACCGCCTGCTATCTTGTAGCAATTTTGGGTAATAACATTTTTATTTTTATTTTCCAGTCAATTGTTTAATGATAGTTCCTAAGGGTGTAGAGTATTAGGCATGATCTAATCTAAGACTTGCTTATGTATGTATTCTTTGGAGCTGTTGTTCCATGTTTCTTTCTTATTGTGGACGTTTTATAAACTTGAAAATTTTCATGTTGTCATTTAGATTTCATTCATGAATTTTACGGAGCTATATATGCAGTTTGTCGGGCATGTCGATGCATAGGTTCCACGCTAGCTCTATCTAGACATAACTTTGTAAGATCTAATCCAAGGTCTAAGTGATCTGCCATATATTCAGTCTAACATCTGTTAGATCTAATCCTTCTAAATTATTATTATTATTATTAGAAATTATTTAAAAGTTTAGAAATATCAGAAATCTATTTAAAATATATTCACACTTCAATGATTAGTATTACACCTACTAAGATGATATAAGGAAATTATATAATTGTGCGGGTTAGAAAAACAAGATTGCCACTTTTAGTGCTTGCCTTGAAAAACATTCATTCCTTAATTCACTAAATTATGCTTTCTTTTGAATAGTTATTGGAAAGTTTTCTTAGTTATTTTTTCTTTGTGGATGCACATACTTGGATTGCGAGTTAAAAGTTTGGAATACAAATCTGAGTCCTATACTTTAACATGTGTGTTATAACATGCATTGTATATGTCACTTTAAACTCGGATGAGCAGAGAATGTCAAGAAGACATATAACAATGAGAAAACAATTTTAGAGAGTAAACTATAGGTTTTAGTTGGTAATTATGATGCAAATGTTTCTTGTGGTGTTTAGGGTATAGAGTCGATTTCTTTGAGTTTTCCTAAAAGTTGATGAGTGACTTCCTTGATTGTTCTATTTCTAATTTGATTATAGCGAGCATTTGGAGTTTTATGTTGGGTAATATTATGGTCAAAATGATAGCTTGTGCTGTTTATATAGGTTAATTGCTTAGCTAATGATAGTACATAGGCTAATGGAGATGATAATTGGGAACTATGAGAGTTGATTATATTTGTTGTGGGCAACTGTGATGTTGGTAGAGGATGTTGCTTTGGATGGTGACAAATAAAAATTATTTACTAAAACATATAATACACATCTTAGGATAATAAAATTAAGGAAGTTTAAACATAAAATAAGTATGTTCTTGAATCAAATAATATTATGAATTGGAATCAGCAAACATACCTCTCATTTTGAAAGGGTTTGAAAAATAATTTTGAAGTTAGAAGAAGAAATCATCAATCGACTTAACAGTGACCCAAATAATCCGGAGGACAACTCTTTATCTGTCCATAAATAGGAAACACCCTCAGAATTTAAATTATAAAAAACACAATAAAATAAATCAAAGATACAAAGTATACACTGGAAATCTACAAATTTAAAAATTGTAAAAGTGCCCTAACAACTTAGAAAATGCAAAAAATCTTTTAAATTTTAAAAATTTTCATACATTTTTCTTATTCCCTTGAGTTTGTAATGTTTGTGAATCTTAAAATTTGCAGCGTGTATTTGTAAATTTCAAATTTTAGGGAATTAAATTGGTCCAACTTAATTTCTTTTATACCTTGAAACTAAATAGCCTCATACATGTTTCAAGTACAAAATGTAATACACTGTTAGATAATAGAAAGAGTTTTAATGATATTTGGGTTTTAGTGTCAAATGCTTAAACTTATTAGGAGTTTAATTAGTGAAATTTACACGTATAAATTCCAATTTAATTTATAGAGGCGATAGGCGATTATAATAAAACAAAAACTCTATATAAACAATCAAAGTATTTGACCATGCAATGCGTGCATCCTAACTAGTATCGAAAATGTTTAGCATATGATGGATATCCTTGAGATATTGCACAATGATATCTATGAGTGTGGGTCTTTAACCATCTTTCAACGAATACACTCTTTTGCTTGATATTTTAAAGCTCATATGTGCTTGAACATGAATAAAAAATTTTGTGTTATATTCAAGTATAGATTGAGCTCAAAACTATTTGATATATCCAAGAATACTTAATGAACAACATATAAAAACATTTATTCTTACTTTTACAAGACCAAACATGATAAGATAATACTAAGGTGTGAAAAATAATATTAAACACATCGTGAATCATCATGTTTATTAATCAAACATGTAAAATATGTGTGCATATATAATATATATGTAGGCGTTAAAATTGCCTATAAGTCCCAGAACATAGCTTCATAGCATGAGTTGATAATCGGCGAGCCATCCGGTCACGTAGCTACTTGAACAGTTGACACTATAAAGCGCCATGACCAGGCTCATCAAAGTTCAAAAACGAGATCCAGCTAGCCGGTTAGTGGACGGGGGTCAAGGCAGCCAGCCCTCAAAGCCGTATCCAAAAGCCTTCAGCTAATCGCTAATCCAGAGGTCTCAATTAACTACACCAGCGTTGGCGTCGTATGAACGCCGGCAAAGATAATCAATGAAATCGGCGAAGCGAATCGACCGCAAAGCGTCGGCGAGGCGGAATCAACCGTCAAATCCGTCAATCCCCGACGATTGAGCTCACGGAAGTTGGCGGGATCTGATTCAAACCAGCAGCGACATCATCAGGAGGAAAACTAAGCCGGGGGAAAGTCGAGAGGAGAAAGCGGCGAAAGCAGCGGCGGACCTCGACCCAGCGGCCGAGTTACCTCGGCCAGTGGTAGAGGTGCTCCGGCAACTTGGCCAGGTGCCTCGGCCAAGGCGAGGTGGCTCCGGCAATTGAGAACCCTATTTGGACACCCCTATAAATGGGGGGTCTTCCTCGGCAGTGGGGGTTCGGACGGGGATTTTTGTGATTTTGGAGGCTTGGACTTGGCGAGGATTTTGGAATTTTACGAAGAATTCTCGAGAGATCTACAGTCGTTGTTGCAGCGTTCAAACACGCGGCGATCACAAGTTCGGTCTACGTCAGCAAACATACCTCTCATTTTGAAAGGGTTTGAAAAATAATTTTGAAGTTAGAAGAAGAAATCATCAATCGACTTACTTGTGACCCAAATAATCCGGAGGACAACTCTTTATCTGTCCATAAATAGGAAACACCCTCAGAATTTAAATTATAAAAAACACAATAAAATAAATCAAAGATACAAAGTATACACTGGAAATCTACAAATTTAAAAATTGTAAAAGTGCCCTAACAACTTAGAAAATGCATAAAAATCTTTTAAATTTTAAAAATTTTCATACATTTTTCTTATTCCCTTGAGTTTGTAATGTTTGTGAATCTTAAAATTTGCAGCGTGTATTTGTAAATTTCAAATTTTAGGGAATTAAATTGGTCCAACTTAATTTCTTTTATACCTTGAAACTAAATAGCCTCATACATGTTTCAAGTACAAAATGTAATACACTGTTAGATAATAGAAAGAGTTTTAATGATATTTGGGTTTTAGTGTCAAATGCTTAAACTTATTAGGAGTTTAATTAGTGAAATTTACGTATAAATTCCAATTTAATTTATAGAGGCGATGGTAGGCGATTATAATAAAACAAAAACTCTATATAAACAATCAAAGTATTTGACCACGTGCAATGCATGCATCCTAACTAGTATCGAAAATGTTTAGCATATGATGGATATCCTTGAGATATTGCACAATGATATCTATGAGTGTGGGTCTTTAACCATCTTTCAACGAATACACTCTTTTTGCTTGATATTTTAAAGCTCATATGTGCTTGAACATGAATAAAAAATTTTGTGTTATATTCAAGTATAGATTGAGCTCAAAACTATTTGATATATCCAAGAATACTTAATGAACAACATATAAAAACATTTATTCTTACTTTTACAAGACCAAACATGATAAGATAATACTAAGGTGTGAAAAATAATATTAAACACATCGTGAATCATCATGTTTATTAATCAAACATGTAAAATATGTGTGCATATATAATATATATGTAGGCGTTAAAATTGCCTATAAGTCCCAGAACATAGCTTCATATGATGAGTTGATAATCGGCGAGCCATCCGATTCGTAGCTGCGAACCGTTGGCGACACCGCAAGTGACGCTGACGAGCCCTCTCATCAAAGAGGCCCACGCAGAGTT
Source organism: Asparagus setaceus (assembly GCA_012295165.1). Taxonomy (NCBI): domain Eukaryota; kingdom Viridiplantae; phylum Streptophyta; class Magnoliopsida; order Asparagales; family Asparagaceae; genus Asparagus; species Asparagus setaceus. The sequence goes on from WHSE01000013.1 coordinate 74,310, forward strand.
TTCGGCGGTCCGCTAGCCGGTTAGTGGGCGGGTCAAGGGAGCCCCCCTTGCGGGTCCGGCGTATACAAATTTTTAGAAGCTCTCTCCTTCGAACCGTCGGCCAATTCCGGGTCTTGGCGAACTGACATGCTAAGCGTTGGCGTCGTATGAAACGAGCCGACGAGATGCCCAAGTCGGCGAGTCGGCGAAGCGAAGTCGACTAAGCATAGCGTCGGCGAGGCGGAATCAACCGTGCCAGTCCGTCAGCGTAAATGAGCCGATTGAGCTCGGAAGTTGACCGGATCTGAACTCAAACACAGCAGCGACATCATCGAGGAAAACTAAGCCGGAAGATCGAGAAAGTCGGCCGAGCGGAAGCAGCTTGGCGGACCTCGACCATGGCCAGTTACCTCGGCCAAGTGGCGAGGTGGCTCGACAACTTGGCGGTGCCTCGGCCAAAGCGAGGTGGCTCCGACAATGGTGGCCGCACTGACTGACACCCCATTCTATAAATAGGGGGTCTTCCTCGGCCGTGGGGGTTCTGGCGAGTTTTGCTGATTTTGGAGGCTTGGACTTCAGCGAGGATTTTGGAATTTTACGAAGAATTCTCGCGAGATCTACAGTCGTTGTTGCAGCGTTCAAGCACCGGCGATCACAAGTTCGGTCTCGTCGGATATTCAATCGCGAGGTAAGCGAACTTCGGGTGACTCTGGTCAGTATGTGATTTCTCCTAGTAGATCTCACCGCTCGGCGATCCTCTCCTTCCGTGAGTGTGATCCCGGCGATCCTCTCGCCGTGAGTGTGATCCCTCGGTAACCGTTTCCTTCATGAAGCGAGCCTTCCGTCTGTAGTTCGAACCGGGTTTCCACGGATCGAATTGCGCGGTGGTCCACGGACGAATAAAAGTCCGACGCAGGCGAAGAACCCACACGCGAGGATCCCATATAATAGAGATCCGGCGTTTGTTCGAGAAAAAGTTATAATTTTCGTTTTATTATGCGCCTTAAAATAAAAGGCATTTCTTTTGAATTTTGTTGTAGGCCAGCGAAGGCTGTAGCGAATTCGGCAACAATGAATAACAAAAGCGACTTTCCCGCGAACAAGTGGCGACCCGGTGGGAGCCAGCGGCTTCAACGAAGAAGCGTGCGTCGCATAACAGCGGATCCGATCCGGTCATCGAGGAGGTCGATGCAATTCGACCAACGAAGTTCGAGGGCTATCTCTCCTCCTCGTCGAGATCCAACTCCTCCCCCAAGTCCAAGATGGTCTCCGCCGCAAGGAAGACCCAATCGGCCTCGAAGCGAGGCGAGAAAATCCACCACCACCGCGGCCGACCGCAGACAACGGTGGTTCCTCGCCTAACAACGGCCAAATCTTCGAACCCTATCTTTGTAGGGGTCGATTCGCCAATGGCGTCGTGACTCTCTCAAGAGAGCCCGCCAGCCGAGACGACGCCACCGGCGAAACAATTAGCCTGCAAAGAATCAATGGATGGGGTCCGCTATGAGGCGGATCTAAGATCCAAGTTGACTCGAGACGGTTCGAGATCGTAGCCGATTCCTACAGCCGCGACAAACGAATGGGTCCGAAGTCAAATGGAACCGCTACGCCAGTGAGCGTATCCGGAAGTGCCGCGACGCCTCGCAAGCACGGGCTTTGTGCAACAAGCCCGCAATTGAAGAAGGAGGCCAAGAAGTCATCAACAAATCGGCTAGTCCGAAGCCCAAGTCCGCTGAAGCTTCAACCCGTGACGAACCCAAAGATCCAAGCTCAGCCGCCAAGCAGCCAGCCTGCCCCCGTGCTCAAATCGAAATTGTGAGCACCTCAACAAAAGTGGTATTGACGCCGGTTACCCGTGTTCCGCACTCCAAACTTTTGGCTGCCAACTCGCCACGACCAGCGGCTTACCGTTAAGGATCGCTTAGGTCCGCTAAAGGAATCGCTGGTCACCTCGATACTGGGTCGCACCCACAAAGACAAGAAGAATCCTGCATGCCGCCGCGGGCTTCAAATCAAGTCCGAGCCCATCGAAGATTCACACTCGCTGGCGCAAGGCCGCGACGAGTGACTTATGAAAGGCCTATTTTCTCGGAGGAGACGCTCATCCGGACGATGACAACGCGATATACGAGAAGTCGTGCCAACACACGATAGGTTGCTCCGTATTCATACCGACGAAGTACTATCGCGGTCGGGTATGAGTAAATCCCGAAAGAGGAACTGAACCAAACATGCCTTGCTTGTGCTCGAACCGATCAAGGCAGTGTTCCGAGTGCAACCGCGCTAAAACGACTCGAAAAGGCGTCGGTCTTTGATAGGCTCGACGAATGCCCGAACCCAAGTCAAGACGCCCAAGAAGAGATGGGCTTCGTGGCGATGAATTGCCGAAGTGTTACCATCAATATGACCGCCAGAGGGACGTCGCCACGCGCGTTCCCGGCATCGCGAACGAATGACTCAATTGCGGTCCCGACCGCGAGCACCCAATTATCGCAAGATGCGTAAGGATTACCCTCGATGATGAAGTGTCGGATGCCGCCCGCAATGGCTTCCGATAATACAATTTCCAAAGACAACCTCGCGAGGCGTTCATGATCGGCCGCTGAACAAGTGTCCCGTGATGCTTGAAGAGGCCCTAACCAAGCAAAGGGACAACTTTAAGCTCGAAATGGAACCGCCATGCGCCAGATGAGCAATGCATGACCAACATCCACGCGATAATGAACCGCCAAGGCGAGCCAAGTCGCCGCAATAATGTCAACTTAATGATAGCCGACACCGGACGAAGGAGGCCGAAATGTAGATGATCATGTCGCTTGGCAAAACGCTAGCGATAACACCGCTTCCTCCCCAAGTTTACCCGAACGGAGACGAGGGAAAATGAGAAAATAAAGACCTCGAGAGCAAAATCAATACTTTGATTTCGCCAAGAGGTAAAGAAGACTATACCATGTCCCACCGAGGGAGTGGGAATCAATCCAGATCCCACAAAATTCAGCCTCATCAACTTTACCGCTTAACGGAAAGGGATCACCCACTCAAGACTTGATTTACTTCAAGTCTCATCTAGAGATCTCCCCAACGAGCCCTGATGGTTTGGTCATTCGTTGGTACCCTTCGGAGCAGCTTCATTGGACGCACTGCCTCAAACCGTGGGAGCGCATAGCCGGGATGATATGGAGACCATGTTTTCACCAATTTCTTCGACGATGACACCGAGGTATCCATCGGTCTTTGTTGGACGAGAAAGCGAAAAACGGAAGCGATGGATAACCGTCAAGAGGTTCGGAAATAAGGCAATGAATGCGAGACGATAACGGAGAGGTTCATTCTCAAACTTGTCACAACAACTTGTCATTGGACGTGTTGGAAGCAATAGGCTGCGTCAGAGACAGGAAAGATTTAAAGATACCCAGAGGAGCAAGCGTTCGGAAAGGAAGGGAGAGAGGAGTCACCCTGGTGAATGCTCACAAGCGAACTTTGTCCCCGTGGCGGAGGTAAAGCGCCGACAAAGTCTGTGACGCGTAATCAGCGTTCGAGCTGCAACCACAACGGCGGTCGCAACAACGCGATACCCCACAATCGCAGCCTCAATGGCGCAACAAACTCAGAATCGAAACCATCGGGTTCGAGGTTTCCCAAGACTTACTCGTTCAAGGGCGAGGAAGTTCGAGCATCTTCAAATACACGGAGAACAATAAGATCGATTTGCCCCCAATTGTGAACCAGGAAAGAGGCAAACAAGGTTCGATTCTAAGTCTTTGCGCTACAGAGGCGGTATCATCCTACATTATTTACCATCTCAAGGACAAGATTCAAGCCTTGATCGATGTTGGAGTCATTACTCCGAAACCCTCTAAAGAATTGGGAGCAAATGTAGTCTCTATAAGCGGATGATTCCGTTGGATTGGTTCCAAGGCGCGGAGTTGAAGGTAGGAATGAAGATGGTGAATGAAGATCCTCACGAACGCGTGAGAAGGGGCTCGTCTGCTACGGCGACAAAGGAGGAGAAATCCTTTGGGTCCACCACGACTTCTTTGGAAGATGATCGGTGGACTACCTCTTAGCCAAAAAGAAGTCAAGGGAAGAGGCAAACTATGCCATCTTTGCTCAGAATGAAAGAAGGACGATGAGGAAGTGGCGACTTTCAGTTTTGAAGAAGAGCATGAAGTCTTTGCCACAAGGAGGTGGACAAACAAGTATCAGGAGACTCCAAATCAAACGTGAAAGTATTTGCGGGCCCCGGGGTGGCCCGACTCCTCTCACTCGTCGGAAGAAAGGACAACCAGGATTTTGCTATAGAAAAGCAGTTGAAGCAAAGGAGAAGCAACCTCAGGCCAGAGCTCAACTCCGGCGGTCTCGGTTCAATCACCCGATTAGAAGAGACAAACGGGAAGCTCCAACACCCATATCCGGGCGTTATAATTGCTAATATTCCCGCAAGAATCACTCTTCGGTACATTCGGGTTGTCAAAAGAGACGAGAAAAGCTGGCGATTGAAGTCTTCCTCACCCAGATTAAGCCGAGTCCAAAAGAGTCGGCCCAACAGCTCTGGCTGCTAAACACTTCCCTGCATTGCTTACAAAGGAGGATATGCAGACGAGGGATTCCAAAGCACGATAGGCGCTATACTTCAGGGTATATTGGCTCCGGTGAAGTTAACGGATCCAAGTCGATCGGGTTCATTTCGTGACATCATGCCCTAGCCTCATGTATCACCTTGGAATCCCACGCGCAAAGCGGCGTGCGAACACGGTGATCTCGGATTTAACACCGGCGTCGGCCTTTGGTAAAATCCGGATAAAGTGCCAAATGGGGAGAACAAAAGTCGAAGTCACTGCTATGTGATTGGCGAGACTATAACTTATTGGGTGACCTTGGATCCACGGTAGCGTTATAGTCCCATCTACCTTCATCGTGTCTCAAATATGTAGACACGAATAATGAGGTCAAGAGGGTGGTCGCGAACAAGCGGCCGTTTAAGGGGATGGAGAATTATTTCACGATTCTCTCCTCTACGGTAATGAGTCGATGATCATCGGCCGAGACGGGCAGCGGTGAAGAAGCGAAGCGGGCTTGATTATAGTGGTGGTTTTGTTTTAAATGACATTGTACCTTGTAATCAATCTTGATGATGAAGAATCGTCCGGATGAACATTGTAATGGCAAATTGCCGATGAATCAATAAATGGCGATTTAGAGTACCTTTGTCTTTGAATGATGTGATGACAGGGTTTATACGATCGAGTTGCACTTACTTCGGTCATCTTGCTACACAAAAGCGTTTAGAGACTCCTTTGGGACAACACTTTCGTCATCCGAAGATCAAGGTAGTGAAAAGACTTGGTTTACGGAAGAGGAATCGGTCCAGCGCCAATCATTTCTTAGAAGAAGATGAAGGCGACAATGGGCCTATCCTCCACACATTGAGATATAGTCGAGACACTGGGTATCATGAAGAAGTGGTATAACAACACAAGGGAAGGTCTATGTTTAGGCGAGGTCCTCGAGTCCCTCGAGCTTATGTCCCAAGAGGAAAGCCGGATAACTACTATGCCTCTAGAAGGGATTGAGATCTGAATCCTCCTCGGAGGATGAATGCTCATGGCGATTGATAATAATCCACCCGATGAGGGAGCGGACATTGATCCGATTCTTGCGGCTTGGATTCCGACACCCGGAAGCTTTCAAGGCTTTGATGTCAAATATGGCTACGGTCGATCCTGCTACTATTGAGGATGATGAAGATATGCCAACATGGGAAGACCCATGGATCCATCAACTCAAAGAGCAGTTTGGGGATAGATTCGAACAAAGAGAACCCCCCACTAAAGACGAGGTAGTCCAGGTTAATATGGGTGACGAAGAACATCCTAAGCTCATAAATATCAGCAATACTCTTCCCTCGGAAGAGAAGGAAGAGTTGATCGCCCTAATCAGGGAGTATATCGATGTATTCGCCTGGAGTTACGAGGACATGCCAGGACTCGACCCTAATGTGGCGACACATCGCCTCAACATCAAGGTGGATGTCAAACCTGTCAAGCAACCGCAAAGACGGTTTCGTCCACAAATCTTGCAGGCAATCGTTGATGAAGTGAAGAAACTCATAGAATCGGGATTCATCAAGGAAATTCAACACCCGGATTGGGTGGCGAATATAGTCCCGGTCACGAAGAAGAATGGTTCAATTAGGATCTGTGTTGACTACAGAGATCTGAACGCTGCTTGCCCGAAAGATGACTTTCCTCTTCCCATCACTGATGTCATAGTCGACAATACGTGTGGATTTGAAAGAATGTCATTCATGGATGGTTTCTCGGGTTACAATCAGATCAAGATGCACCCCGATGATGCCAAACACACGCCGCTCGTAACGCATCGGTATATATTGCTACGGTCATGCCGTTCGATTCGAAAAATCTTTGGCGCCACATACCCGTGGCGATGGCGAAAATTTTCCAGGACCATCTCCGGAAAACGGTCGAATGCTACGTCGACGACTTAGTCATGAAAAGCCGTGACAAAGGAGATCACATCAAAGATCTTAGAATGGTATTCGAGCTCATGCGGACTCATCAGCTAAAGATGAACCCTGCCAAGTCCTTCCTTGGGATGTCCAGTGGCAAGTTCCTCGGCTTCGTCGTCACCGACAAAGGAATCCACGTCGATCCCGACAAAGTGAAGGCAATTCAAGAGTTGCAACCTCAGAAATCGAGAGAACTTCGGGGGTTACAAGAGGCGATTGGCGTACATCCGGCGGTTCATATCGAACCTATCGGGAAGTGCCAACCGTTCTCTAAGTTGAACAAGAAGGCGTGTCGTTTATTTGGGGCGGCCTTTGTCGAGCGTTGAAGAGATCAAATCATATCTCTAAACCTCTGTTCTTGTTGCACCGCTGTCGGAAAACCGCTTCGATTTACATCAAGGCAACGGATCACTCGTTAAAGCTTTACTCGCGCGCAGACGACGACACGTCATGTAACGTGCAAGCATTACCCGGTTTAACACTAGTCGGCCGAAGTCTCGATACCCAATGGTCGGAAGCAAGCTTTGCATTAGTGTTCGCGATTGAAAAATGCGGCACTATTTAGTGGACGGGCGATTTATGTTATCTCTAGCGTAAATCCGGTCCGAATATTTATGACCCGGCCTCAATGAGTTGGCGTTTGGCGAAATGGGCCTTGCTCTTCCCATCAGCGATGTCATAGTCGACAATACGTGTGGATTTGAAAGAATGTCATTCATGGATGGTTTCTCGGGTTACAATCGGATCAAGATGCACCCGATGATGCCAAACACCGCGGCGTTGAGCAGCCATCGGTATATATTGCTACGGTCATGCCGTTCGATTCGAAAAATCTTTGGCGCCACATACCCGTGGCGATGGCGAAAATTTTCGGGACCATCTCAGGAAAGCGGTCGAATGCTCGTCGGCGACTTAGTCATGAAAAGCCGTGACAAAGGAGATCACATCAAAGATCTTAGAATGGTATTGAGCTCATGCGGACTCATCGACTAAAGATGAACCTGCCAAGTCCTTCCTTGGGATGTCGGTGGCAAGTTCCTCGGCCGTCGTCACCGACAAAGGAATCCCGTCGATCGACAAAGTGAAGGCAATTCAAGAGTTGCAACCTCAGAAATCGAGAGAACTTCGGGGGTTACAAGAGGCGATTGGCGTACATCCGGCGGTTCATATCGAACCTATCAGGAAGTGCCAACCGTTCTCTAAGTTGAACAAGAAGGCGTGTCGTTTATTTGGGGCGGCGCTGTCGAGCGTTGAAGAGATCAAATCATATCTCTAAACCTCTGTTCTTGTTGCACGCGATGGGAAAACCGTTTCGATTTACATCAAGGCAGCGGATCACTCGTTAAGCGCTTTACTCGCGGGGCGGCGGCGGTGGTCCGCGAGCGGCGATGTATTACGGCGAACACTAGTGGTCTGAGTCTCGATACCCAATGGTCGGCGGTGCCTTGCATTAGTGTTAGCGATTGAAAATCGGCACTATTTAGTCGGACGGGCGATTTATGTTATCTCTAGCGTAAATCCGGTCCGAATATTTATGACCCAGCCGGCCTCAATGAGTTGGCGTTTGGCGAAATGGGCCTTGCTCTTCTCCCAATATGACTTGCACTTCAAACAACAAAAGTCGGTCAAAGGACAGGCTATTTGCGATCTCTTGGCTGCCAACCCGACAACGGACACAGTTGAGCTATATGATGATCTTCGGGATGAAGTTCAGGAAGTCAACACTACATCGCACCAACAAATATGGCGATTGTATTTTGTGAGCTTCTCGGGCCACTAATGTGGCAAGTACCCCGGATGTTCTAAAATCTCATTTGAGTCGGAGTTGTCTTGATTTCCGGGAATCATGTCATGCCCGTGTTTATTCGCTCAGAACCTTGTTCCAATAGCGTAGCGAATACAACGCGTACTTATTGGACTTAGCTTCGCCAAGGAAGCGGAAATATCGAAGCGTCTGGCGATTCACAAGCGATAGTCGAGCGGATCAGCGGAGACTCTGAAGTCGAAATCGAGATCTAATTTCTTATCATCGGTAGCAATCGAAATGGCGGACTTCGTTGAAGAGTTCTTCATCGAATATATCCACGCCTCCAAAGCGCTCAGCGGATCTTTGGCGGCGTTAGGCTGTCGTTAGCACAACCAGAACCGAGCAACTAGTTACGGTCGGGACTCATCAACTCTTCGTACCAATATATAATGAGGTACAAGAAAATAAAGGGGTAGTTACCAAAGAGGTACATGCAACCCAAACCAAATTGGAGCCCCGAGATTGGCGCTTTCCCATCATCGATTATGTCTTGCACGGTATTTTGCCAGAAGACGTAAGGGAGAGAGAGTCAATCCGGCGAAGAGCTCCAAGATTCTTTTACAACACAGAGACCCAGATGTTATATCGTCGGGGGTATGACGGTCTTTTACTCCGATGCCTTTCAAACAAGGAGGCAGAAGAGGTCCTTCGGGAAGCACACGAAGGTGAATGTGGTGCGCACCAGCCTGGTCCCAAGCTCTACGATCGAATCAGGAGAATGGGCTACTTTGGCCCACAATGATTAATGACGCAATGAGCACGCCGAAATGCCACGCTGTCAAATTCACGAATTATATGCATCGGCCTCTGGCGGTTGCATCCTTCGACCACATCCGGCCATTCGAGACGGGGAATGGACGTTGTAGGTCCCATTTTCCCTCCGTCGGTCAAAGGCGTCGGTTTATTCTAGCGATCACCGATTACTTCTCCAAGTGGTGAAGCAATCCCGCTAAAAGAAGTCAAGGCGAAATTGCCGTCGATTTATCAAACACCATGTCATCTATCGACATGGTGTCCCGAGACGGATCGCATGACAACGGTCCCCAATTCATCGCAATTCCTTCATCGGGTTTTGCGAAAAGTTCAAGATACAAGATGTTTCGCCGACAAATTTATAATCCAAAGAAGAAATGGATTAGCCGAGGCGCTCAACAAGACGATTATCAAGATTTTGTCGAAGCTTGTGAAGAATAACAAGCGAGACCGACGATAAACTCGAGAAGCACTCGGGCATATCGCACAACCTACGACGCTAACCGGAGCGACCCGTACTCCACGGTTTCACGGGTGTGAAGCGATTCTCCGTTGGAAATCCAGATTCGCCACTGCAGACGCCTTTCAACGGAGATGACGATCAAGAACAACATCAAAAACGCCTCAAGAGCTTGAGATGTTAGATGAGAAGCTCGAGGCTCAACAATGCATTGAGTTCTATCAAGCTAGGATGTCGAGGGCTTTCAACAAGAAAGTTCGACGAGAACCTTAAGGAGGGAGATTCGCCCCGCCGCCGACGGCCGATAATTCTCAACTCCAAAAAGAAAGGTAAATTTGAACCCAAATGGGAAGGACCGTTTATAATAGACACAGTCTATTCAAACGGTGCATATCGCCTTATCACACAAAATGGCGACCGGCAGTTAATGCCGATAAATGGGAAGTTTCTGAAAAAGTATTATCCTTAATACATTCAGGATAACCCATTTTGGTGGGAAGTTCCTCAGAAAATATCTCACTCATTTCATGAGGATAACCCTAAGTTATTGTGTTTTCCTCCAAAATTCTCTCATCGATCAAATTCATTGACGGTGGGCCCACTAAAAATCTCCCTGGTCCAACCACCAGCAAAATCCCCTCTCGATTCATTCCATGAACGAGAGGTCCACTCTCAAATTCTGGTTAGCAATCCTATAAAAGCGAAAGCTATCCATACCCTTCCAAGATTCTCAGAGTGGAGACCCCACTCTTAGTTTCTCATCGGGAAATAGAATACGTTCTTCCTTTCCCAAATTCACCTGGAGATAGGACACATCCTTCCTCTTCAGAAGCAAGAGATAGAATACATTCTTCCTCTCTTGTCTTAGATTCTCGGAGTGGAGATCCCACTCTTAGTTTCATCTTTCAAGATTCTCAAAATGGAGATCCCATTTTTAGTCTCTTTCACTGGAAACAGGACAAAAATCCTTCCTTTCCAGCACCCGGAGATAGGAGACAAGATCCTCCTTCCTCTCCATCAGTAAGAGATAGGATACAAAACCTTCCTCTCTTATTCGTGAGCTTCCGGAGATAGGACACAAAACCTTCCTCTCCACTTTCAAGAGATAGGACACAAAACCTTCCTCTCTTGTTCTTCCCTTACCCGGAGATAGGAGACAAGATCCTCCTTCCTCTCCACCTTCGGGAAATAGAATACATTCTTTCTTTCCCACCTCAATCAATCTTATTCCGGTTCAGTCGTTCTCCGGTCAAAAGAAGGCACCAAGGTTCATCTTGGGGAATTTGATCCCGAATTCTAAGCAGGGATAGGTCGACGCCTAACACGCCGGGTTAGTCTTCCTGAAAAGACGGCTTCACGATTCAACATCGTAGCATTAAGTCTAGAAGAGTTTCATTCTTTTAGCACAACGTCACGTGCGGAACGGATCTAGATAATCCGCACGCTAGCCCAACTCAAACGGTAGTTGGTAAAGGCTTATCAAACCCGTTGAGGGCTGGGGGTTGGCCAATAACCCTAAAGCCAACGCCTCACATGCGTTGCCGGTTTAGTCTTTTTCCGATTGAAGAAGACACCAGAGTTTGATTCGGGTATTTCATCCCAAGCCTAAGAAGGATGAGTCTACTGCGTAACACGCTACGGTGGTCTCGCCCGTAAAGAGTATCGAGCCTATGTATTCAATATCATAGCTACAAGTCTAGAAGAGTTTCATTCTTTTAGCACAACGCCACGCAGGAACGGATCTAGATAATCTGCACGCTAGCCCAATTCAAACGGTAGTTGGTAAAGGCTTATCAAACCCGCTGAGGGTCAGTTGGCCAATAACCCTAAAGCCAACGCCTCACATGCTGTTTCCGTTTAGTCTTTTTCCATTGAAGAAGACACGAGTTTGATTCTCGGGTATTTCATCCCAAGCCTAAGAAGGATGAGTCTACGCTGCAACACGCTGCCTGCGGTCTCTTGCCCGTAAAAGAGTATCGAGCCTATGTATTCAATATCATAGCTACAAGTCTAGAAGAGTTTCATTCTTTTAGCACAACGTCACGTGCGGAACGGATCTAGATAATCTGCACGCTAGCCCAATTCAAACGGTAGTTGGTAAAGGCTAATCAAACCCGTTGATGGCTGAGGGTTTGCCAAAAATCCTATAAGTATTATGGTTAATTATTTCTGACGAAATAAAAGAATCATAATATAAAAAAAAGGGACATATTTGATTAATAAAAGGATGAGATTACGAATCCTTAAACATCAAATTTATGGGAACGAATTTGTTATACTTTATCAGTGAAAGTTTGCTGAAGTTCCGCTTGAAGCTCACCAAGGACTCCTCGCCGCTATTAAGGGCCTTCAGCCTCCTTCTCGATGTCAACCACCGCCGAGAGTTCAAATTTCCGCATGACCGCAAGAGTCTCTTCTTTGTTGGCCTTCGCCGCCTTCAAGATGATCGACTCTCCTCGCCGCTTGAAGTTCTGCTCGAGCTCTACTATCCTCGCCCAAAGAATGCACAAGACCGAAAAATGTCCCACGGAAGACGAAGCTTCAGCGACAGCAGTCTCCAAATGATGCACCTGGTCTCGCTGCATTTGAACTTCGAGTCCAGTAATAACGCAAGCATCCCGCCAAGCTGTCAGGCGAGCCTCTGTCTCTGTCTCTATATATGAGGGGAGCTCGGCTGCCTCAAAATCTTATAGACTTTGGAGCTTAACCTCCAAATGGTCGAAATCATCAGCAATGGTCTGGGCAAACTCAATTTCCCAAATATTCTCCCATGTCGCCTAATCCTACTCCAATCAGGAACACGAGTATAAACTGTTTCCTAATTCGTCGAGAAGTTCCCGGAAGAATATTTCCATAAAAAATATTCTTAAGGATAACTCGACAACCCCAATTTTGCTCTCACGGGGATACTCCAATAAGGTATACGAGTATAAACTGTTTCCTATTTTGGCGAGAAGTTCCTGGAAAATTTCTTAAGGATAACTCGACCACCTCCGAACGGGTATACGAGGATAAACTAATTCCTAAAACTCCAGTGAACGCATGAGTATAAACTGTGTTGACGCCGGCCAACGCGTCGTATTAAAAAATCGCCAGTTAAAGGTGGAATGCCAAGAGAAAATTTCTGACCGAGGGTCAACGCGTCGCATCTCCAGAAAATTCCTCCCGCTGTGGTCAATCCTGCAACGAGCGTCACAATGGAGAGTCCAGCTATTAAATGGCGAACCCCCAATCTCCTCCCACTGTGGTTAGGGCCAACGCCAAACGACGCAACGGAAAATGCGCCAATTCAAGGCTAAACCCCATGAAATTGGATGGTTAGTTCGACGACAACTCACCAGCACGAGCTAAAGCAAATAGTTCATTCATCAGCTTCGACTTGAGACTTCAACAGCGGTCAGACAATAAATGCAGCACCGCGACACTTTCAGTCATCCTACAAAGCACTGGATAGTCCGAAAGAATTGGAGAAGTCAAGACTCGAAGCCATTTTCAGTCCCGTATACCGATCGAAGGTTGGGGCCTATCACATCAAAGTATTTCGCCTTCTTCTATAAAAGAGCGAGACCAAACACTTTGGAGGGGTATCTCAGACGCAAAATTACCTATAAGTCCTCAACATAGCTCGCAATGCTGAGTTGATAATCGACGAGCCATCCGATTACGTAATCAACCGCTGACGACACCGCAAGTGACCGCGACAGCCCTCTCATCAAAGAGGCCCCGAATTTTTAGAAGCTCTCCTTTCGAACCGCCGCCAATTCCGGGTCTTGGCGAATCGACATGCTAGGCGCGTCGTATGAAACGAGCCGACGATGCCCAGTCGACGAGTCGACAAGCGAGTCGACTAACGCAGCGCGCCGACGAGACGGAATCAACCGTACTTAGTCCGTCAACGTAAATGAGCCGATTGAGCTCTGGAAGTTGACCGGATACAGACTCAAACACAACGACGACATCATCAGAGGAAAACTAAGCCCGGAAGACCGAAAGTCGACGAAAACGACGCCAAACGGCGCTAAAACGGACTCGCCCGGACCGAAGCCTGCCGTCGAGGTGGTCGCACACGAGCCACCCTGCCAACTTGGCCGAGGTGGCTCGGCCCACCTCGCCAAGTGGTCGAGCCACCTTGGTGGTTCGACACCCCCTTATTCTATAAATGGGGGTCTTCCTCACCGGGTTACGACGATTTTTGCTCGATTTTGGAGGCTTGGACTTCAGCAGGATTTTGGGATTTTCTCAAGAATTCTCGAGATCTACGAGTCGTTGTTGCAACGCTCCAAGCACGGCGATCACAAGTTCGGCTCCACGCCGATATTCAATCGCGAGGTAAGTTTAACTCGGCCTGCCATGACACTGTGATTTCTCCTAGTAGATCTCACCCGCCCGGCGATCCTCTCCTTCGTGAGGTGATCCCCGGCGCGATCCTCTCCTTTGTGATCCCAGCGCTTCGCTTCCTTCGCGGAAACGAGCCCTTCACGTCAGTAGTTCCGAACCCGGTTTCCACCGGATCGAATTGCGCGCTGGTCCACTCGGACGAATAAAAGTCCCCGCACAAGCGAAGAACCCACACAAGCCGGGATCCCGTATAATAGAGATCCGAAGCTTGTTCGAAAAGTTGTAATTTTCGCTTTTATTGTACTTTAAAATAAAAGGCATTTCTTTTGAATTTTGTTGTAGGCCAGCGAAGGCGTAAGCGAATTACAACAATGAATAACAAAGCGACTTTCCATGAACAATATATAGATGTGGAAAAATATGTGAACCAATATGATTAACTCATGCCTATATCTGAACAGGATAATCATATCGAATATTTGATGTAAAAGCATATACATAAGCATGTTTAAGCTTTTTATTTTTATTTTAAAAATAAAAATAAAGAATTTTAATAATTTTGCTTTTGATTTTTCTTAAGAAAACAAAAAAAGATAGAGAATTTTTATTTTGTTTTCAATATATAAAACCAAAATGACAAGAAAAATCAAATAAAACCAAAGCTGAAGAAACATTAAATAAAAACAAAAATTAATAAAAATCAAGAAAATTAAAAATATGTACATACAACGGTCAAGTGATCATGCATATGAGTACTAACCAAACCGACATGCAAAGAAACGCAAATAAAGTTAGTACTTACCGGTGTATCTCTTGCATCATCTGAATTCATAGATAACAAGTAAGGGTTATAGAATATACCTGAAACTTATTCTTATGAGAAAACAATATAAGATATTTATCAAATCTGTATCTTCTCATATCCATGCAGATCGAGGATTGGATTTTGATACTCTGAACCTGCAAGCTATCAACGTGTGTTGCCTCAATCCTCGATTAACCTGCAAACTTACAGAAAGGCAGACAAGTGTGACCTAGGTATACACATAGGTCCACGTTGGTTAGCAATAAGGCTTTTTGATATCTAAATTTATTTGACTATTTTAACTCTATATCTCATATGACAACTCAATGAAACATGTCCAGTTTTCCTACGCAAAGAGCATATAGAATGATAAGTTTCATTGGGAATAGGATCAAAACAACTAAGATTATTATCCTTTACAAAAGAAGGTTGAAACTTTTCATGTTTTTCAGAATATGAATAACCAAGTCTAGTTTTAACTTTTGCAAATCGTTGATCGGAAAGAACCATGTTAAGACCTTTTGAGCCCAATGAAAAATTCTTCATGGCCTTTTCCAAATCACTAATTTTGGACTTTAGTTGTTCATTTTCAGAAATAATTATAATACATCGGGTTTCAAACTTAATTTGATCCGATGACAAATCACAAAATAACTCATTTATCTTAGTAACAAGTTTTTCTTTTTTTACATTGATTGTTTTCAAGTTGCTTAGAAAAATAAGAAATTTGACTTTGCAGCTCAGAACATTGTGTGCACATGAAAGAGGTTGAATCCACTGAATTCAAATTTGAAGAGGAAAAATAAATTTTCTTTGGCAAAAATTTATTTTCTTTCTTCAAGCTTGTATTCATCTTTTTAGTCTCTTCATATTTTTCAGCAATTTTCTCAAGGTGAACCAACATCTTCTTATACTTAAAATAAAAATCATCATAAGAAAGATATATCACTTCATCTGAATATCACCATCAAAACCTTGAGTTGCTCTAATCTGAATCTGAATACAATGCACCTCTCCCTATGTAAAACCTTTAGCGAGAAGACGAGCTTTGTATCTCTCCACATTTCCTTTTGAGTCCTGCTTGGTTTTAAATATCCATTTACAACCAACGGGTTTCACACCTTTAGGCAACGGGACAAGAACCCAGACGTCATTGTCCTTCATGGACTTTATCTCCTCATTCATGGCATCAATCCACTATTGAGATTTAGAACTTTCCATGGCTTGACGGAAGTTGATAGGATCATCTTTCACCATACCGATGTCATCCTCATGTTCTTGGAGAAATATAATATAATCATTTGAAACTGCACTTCTCTTTTCTATAGTGGATCTTCTTAATGGCACAGGTTCTTGAGGTGGTAGAGTTTGTTCTTCTGGAATAATTTCTGTAATGGGAGGTTCTATGACATTGTCTTGATTTGGATCTGTTTCTTGAACAATGTCAGGAATAGAAGCCTGATCAATGTCAATAGCAGCTGTGGGAATATTAACATATTCCTTTTCAAAGATAAAATCCTTAACCTTATCTCCCCCCGCAAACTCAACATCCTCAAGGAACCGAGCATTTCTCGTTTAAAATATAAACTTGGAAGCAGGATCATAAAATTTGTAACCCTTGGATCTCTCAGAGTAACTAATAAAGTAGCAGCTGACCGTTCTAGAGTCCAGTTTCTTTTCATGTGCCCTATAAAGCCTAGCCTCAGCTGGACATCCCCAAATGTGCAGATGCTTTAGACTAGACTTTTTACCCGTCCAAAGTTCATAAGGGGTTTTGGCAGTCGCTTTAGTGGGTACTCTATTGAATATATAAGCTGCAGTCTTTAATGCTTCTTCCCAGAGAGATTCTGGTAAGTTGGCATGACAAATCATACTCATTACCATGTCCTTAAGCGTTCTGTTTCATCTTTCGGCAACACCATTCATGGTAGGAGAACCAGGCATGGTGTATTGTGGGACAATACCACACTCCTCTAGGAATTTAGCAAATGGTCTTGGACGTTGTTCACCTGAACCGTCATATCTGCCGTAATACTCACCTCCACAGTCAGATCTAACGCTTTTGATACTTTTATTGAGTTGGTTCTCAACCTCTGCTTTGTAAGCTTTGAACACGTCCAGTGATTGGGACTTTTCATGTATGAGATAAAGGTAGCCATAAGGCGAAAAATCATCTATGAACGTGATAAAATATTATTGACTATTCCAAGAAGCTGTAGGGAATGGCCCACAAATATCTGTATGTATCAGCTCTAAGATGTCTGTAGCCCAGTTGGCACCAAATCTCCTTATATTTGTTTGTTTTCCCTTTATACAATTAGTACAAATTTCAAAATTTGTAAAATCAATAGGATCTAGAATCCCGTCTGACACAAATCTCTCAATTCTCCGTTTAGAGATGTGACCTAATCTCTTGTGCCATAACGAAGCAGAATTCTCAGTTGTTAATTTTCTCTTTACACCTCGAGTGCTTAATTGCAAGGTTTCATGATATGAAGTAATCGTATCAAGCAAATAAAGGTTATCAACATGAGATAAAGAACCAGTACCAACCAAATTTGAATTCTAAAAAAGACTAAACTTGCCATTTCCAAAAGAACAAAAATAAACAAATTTGTCCAATAAAGTAATAGAAATCAAATTCCGTCTAAATGACGGTACTACATTAGTCTCTTTCAAATCCAAATAATAACCGCATTTAACAATAACCTAAATGTTCCAATTGCCTCAGCTTCAACCTTCTTGCCATTGCCCACATAATTGTATCTTTCACCATCACTTGGCTTTCGGCAGCTCAGTCAACCCTACATAGACACGCTGATGTTAGTTGTGGCAGCAGAATCTAACCACCACGTGTGTCAAGTACCAAAGATAAATTAACCTCAGAACAAACAAAATTGAAAAGTGTACCTTTCTTTGCACGCCATGCGTGATAACTCGTATAATTTTTCTTTTTATGTCCCGCAGCCCCACAGAAGAAACAACCATCTCCATTATTTGTCTTGTGTTATTTTTTTTGTGGTTGAGCTTCTACAGCTTCCTTATTTTTCGTTCTTTTCTTCCTTTTGTCCTTAGAAGTACTAGCTAAATGAGCACTTTCCGTCTTTTCTTGCCTCAACCTTTCCTCTTTTTGCACACAATGTGAGATAAGCTCATTAAGAGACCAAGTCTCCTTTTGACGATTGTAGCTCACTTTAAATTGATTGAATTGTGTGGGAAGAGATATAAGAACCAAATGCACAAGCAAGTCCTTAGAAAGTTCACGCTTAAGTGCTTTCAACTTTGAAGCGGTGTGAGACATCTCCGTGATGTACTCCCTAATGTTCTATTTTCCTTTGTATCTCATTGAGATAAGATTTGCCAAAAGCGTACTTATTTCAGCCATTTCATTCTTAGCAAATATTTTCTCAATGTCTTCAAGGAACTCTTTGGCAGTAGTTATCTTCTCAGACATAGTGCTCCTGAATGCTTCTGGAATGGCCCTCTTCATGATCACCATACACATGCGATTTGACTTCTCCCACCTCTCCATGTCCCTTTTCTCATCAGTGGAACTTTTATCCGTAAGATGTGCAGGAGAAGGAAGCTTTAACGCAAGGTTGAGATCCATGACTCTGAGAACTATCATAACGTTCTCTTGCCATGACTTGAAGTTAGTGCCATTTAACATAGGAATGGAATTAATGTTGGTAATGATGTTTGAAGCAGAATTAATAGTTGAATCGAGAATAACACAAGAAAATACATAAGCTCACAAAAGAAATCAAATCAAAATTTATGAATTTAAAATTGGCAATACCCATCTCAAGATACCTAACACAACATTAATATTTAGTCTCCGGATAGAAATATTAATTTGCTAGTGGTACTCTTGGTGTAGTGATCAAACATTGATAATAAGACATGTCAAATAATAAATCTTTCTTTGGACCGATTTATTATTCATATATTAAACGAATAATTATCACATATTTATCACCACGGTATGCATATGATTCATTCAAATATCAACCCTCCTTTGGTGATTAATATTTTTATAAATCATATAGACACTACTAATTTGATGCTTAAAATAAATTGATCTACACAAGAGAGGCTACTTTGGTAACATATTGTTTCAATCGATTCTTTTCAACACATCATATATGATTAATAAACTTTAATGCCAATATTTTGAATCCAATAAAAACTAAATTTTTTAAATGAAAGTTCTAAATGTCAGCCCAAAATTGCAGGTGGGCTGATCCAAATTAAAAATTAAAAAAACTTAAAAAAGAGCCTAACACTACTACAGTAGGCACGAATCAGTTTAAAAAAACAAATTCCAAGAGCCCACGCTACAGTGGGCCTCATATGTAATGGGTGGCCCACTTAATTCAATTCCCAATTTTTTTGAAAAGAAAAATGGCCCTAGTAAGCAACTGCAGCCCACATTAAAAGGGTAAAAAACACTAAATAAAAAATTCGGTAAGTGTTGCAACCCACAATTACTGTAGCAGAAATTACCAAGAAAACTTTTTTATGTTAGTGTAGCGGAGAAAACTACTATTGATAAAAAATCGAAAGCAGCGGTACTGTAGCAATAGGGGGTACTGCAGCATAGGAAAAATCCCGATGCTACTGTAGAAAAATAACTTTCACTGTAGAAAACAATGTTACTGCAGCAAAATAATATTACGCCGCTACTGTAGCAAATATTTTTTCTAGGCAGAGAAAATTTTTATTATCCAAATTTCTCAAAAATTATACATATTCATAACAGGATGAACAAACTCTAGTTTTCAATTAAACATGAATTATTGTAAATCAGAATCATACAATTCAAAATATAATAATCCTTTTGAATCCGAAAATCATGAAGAATATACAAGAGTAAGAACTACCAAATTTTATTCTCAAATTAAGCAATTCAAAAGAAGGAATTTTAAATTTGAGAACATACAAGAGAATCACATTACACATTAAAATTAATTCTCAATAGATTAACATGAACCTTACTCGATACCAATTGTTAGATCATGAAAAGATAAACTTTTGCTTAACAAATAAAACCTAATCAATCCCAAGGATTGTTCATGTCAAACTATTGAGATAATTAAGAAGATGTGGAACCATACCTGAATCTATGGAGAAAGATGTGATTCGAGTTTTGAGATATAGATCTTCGGATCTTGTACATATAAATCCTTCTTAGAAACTCTAATTCTTAGAAGATGAGAAATCGAAAGAGATTCTACGTAGAGATTTGGGAAACCACAATCCTATTTATAACTGAGTTAGTTATCCATAATTATCAATTCAGCCCATCATAGAATTAATAATTGTATTTTGATCTCTACACATAGGAGGCCCATACTTTAATTATGCATTAAAAGCCTAAACCCTAATTAGATCACTTTAATGGGCTAACCTTAATTGATAGCACATAATACATATTTATTTAATATATATTGGCCCATATATTAGATTTAAACCTAACATTGAATCCTCAAATCAAGCTCTCTCACAAACCCTAGAATTAGGTCTCTCTTTTTATACAATTGCCTCTCTCTCTTCTTATTCTTCTCTTCTTCTCAATTCCTCTTAATAGACATTGATAGCATAGGAATGAGATACCCTAATCAGAGTCCAAATAGGAGATCAAATCAATCATCAAACGGTTGAGATTAAAACTTGAAATCTGCCAAATCTCATCGCAATCATCGATGATGGGATATGATCATCGATGGTCCATTAATGATCATCGATGGTTGTTGTAGTCCATCGATTGTGCAAGTTCTGGTTTCAGGATTTCTGCGATTATTGATTGTAGTCTATCAATGGTCCTTGAGATCATCGATGGTCGACTGTAGACCATCGATGGTTCGAAATCTGGTTTATGTTTCTCCGATTCTTTCCTGTAGTCCGTCGATAACTTGTCTTGACCATCGATGGTGCCTCTTGACCATCGATTGTTCAAAGGCTGAAATCAACTTTCGTGTTGATTTTTGCATCGTTCTGAATCATAATTTGTTCGTACATGTTTATACCTAAAATATATCATCTCACAAACATATCAGTAGCAAATGAGAGTTTGTTATTAATCAAATAAGAGATATTGCAAGAACAACGCTCTATCCGAACAACGTTCTAACATCGTTGGTTTGTTGTCGTAATGCTCACTAGTAAGGATGAGCAAACACCCGATTTGGTCTGTTTTTGCAAATTTTGATGAAACCAAACTGGATTGTTTTATGCTGAAACCGAACCGAACTGATTGAATATAGGTCGGTAGGTTCAGTTCGATCTATTCAGTTTGAACTTGGACTAATTTAATTAAAAAAAATCTATTTTGTGAAAAAAGGTGCACATCAAGAAATGGGGAAAGAAAACACAAATTAAAGGATCATCAATAAAGGAACAATGCAAATTAATTGAAACAATAAAAAATTTAAGGTAATAGAAAAAAAAATTTGTGGACTAATGAAAAGAAAGATTATGTGTTAGAACAATTGAGAGAGCGATCGCCTCAGTTTGTTCGAGTTGAAATTTTCTCAAATTGAATTGACAAAAACATATTTCATAACCAAGTCGAGCCGACAAAGCTCGGTCTATTTGATCAGTTTAATCGGTAAGAACCGATAAATGCTCACCCCTACTCAAAAGTCATGACTTGAAATGGTTTTGCCTTTTTTATTCGTCACTCAAATTCTCTGTGAAATTTATTTTTTATTCTAAGAGTTAACACCCTTATTAGGTTGTGGAAGTATTCCACCTTTGACTTACTTCACAATTTTTCATGAATTATATTTTTATTTTTATTTAATTTACTAAGAGAGATTAGATCTAATTCCTTATGAGTGCGTTACAATTAAAAGGAGACACTAACATGTATTAGTATACTGTCAATAAACACAACAAATCAAAATTTTCATCAATATATTCATTCAAGTCCAAGAATTTACAGGTATATTTGGTTAAAAGCAGTTAGGACTTATGTAGCTGCAACTACATCCAAATTCTTATTTAGTTGTTGGATTGGGTGCTGTTATAATTCTAAAAGTTACAGCAAAAGCAAAATAACTTAAAAATAGAAGAGTTGTTGCGCTCAGTTTGAAATGTGTAATAACAACAGAAGTTGGAACAACACAATGTTGCTAAAGTGTCTATAACTCAATTACTCATAAAAGTAGAACAGTTCTTGTTCCGTTCATATTGAGGAGTATTATAATAGCAAAAGCTGGAACAACATATTCCAATTAGTCATAACCAATAACACATATTAGTATAATTCACAGCAAAACAACATGACAATGTACTTGTATCTCACCTTGCTTTTCTTCTCCAATTATCTCCTTCAACTTAACAAGTTGAATGGTAGGAATCACACCATAACAAAAAGATTTGAGTCTGATTATAAAATCCAAGGTATGCTAATTTGAGCAATTACCTTGCAGAGATTGATACATTGACTCATTGTTGAATATACAACATTGTCAGATCTTCACAAAATTTGTCAGCCTCTAAACCTGACTCCTTTCTGAACACTAGCACTCTTGCGTGCAAATGAGCGTGAAACCGATATTAAAGCTTATTATTCTAATATTTATTTTAAAAGATCATTTTAATATCCTAAAGCATCTTAGATATTTCTAAGATCTTTTTATGATTTTTTTGTAATTAATATGGGATATTTCATCTTTTTATTTTTTATCTGAAATTGGCTATGACATCTATTTCAATTTGAGTAATGACATAATTTTTCTAGATGTCATTAAGAAAATTCTTTTCCATATTTCATCTTCATACTATTTTATTTAATTATTTTTAAGCTAAATATTTAGAAAGATAACTGGGAAGTCATTTATGGCTAAAAAGCACTTACAATCTTGAAGCTAGATAATGGAAATCGCATTACTATCTGTATAGATCACTGGTAAAGAAATCTATGAAGTATTTAGATACAAGTTTCATTCGTGTGACTAATTAAGTTGGCGTAGGATAGAAGTTTGACTAATTAAGTTGGCGTAGGATAGAAGTTTATGTAGTGAGAACTAGCTGAACTAATTCATTTTCTAGACCGAGCTATTCACTATAAGAAAGTAGTAAATGTCGTAAACTTAAAAGATAATTTCTTTCTTTTGATAGATATAGTTGCGTAATGGAATTCTTTGTGCTTGTTTTGATAGAATAAAATTTCTATCACTACATAGAATTAGGAAATATTTCGTACGAAGACTTTCAATTGATGAAGAATATAAGCATAAAGAAAGAGAAACAAAGTTTGCCTTGTTACTTGACATCATATGGTAGTTGATCGTGGAAGAAAACTGATCATTTAAATATTTTTAGAGCTACAGGTAATGGTGATATAATGTATGGAATGCTCAAAAGAAAAATAAAATATATGCGGTGTAAAGATGGTTGTAGCTACAACAGGATAAAGAGAGAATTAAGTATAAACAGTGGTTCATATGTGACAATAAGAGTGAGTATATTAGATATTTTCTCCCATACTTGCATATAATGTATATCTTCAACGATATACTTGATATGAAATTCCTCGTTTCATATAAGTGTGCTTTCTGGTTATTTCCTCTTCATCCTTTTCACCCAGATATTATCCTAAATTACTGACATTTTGTATTCCTAATATGCTCAAAAGATTAATAGAAAATATGGTCTAAAAGCAAGAATGTATTCTTACCCTGAGGGAAAATGTCCCCGAATAATTGCATTTTATAAGACTTGGCACTCTCCCAAGTCTGAACCCTTGAGATTTCAATGTCATATTTCGAATTGATTGTAGAAGAGCTCCTCAAACTTTGAGATAGAGACTCCAGAAATTTCATCATTCAAATTCCTCAACATGAAATAAATCTCACTGTACTGAGGGTGAGAAAAATCTCCGATACTGAATACATGAACAATATCACCAATTTCAATCCAACTATACCCCGTCCTCTTCTTCGTTCTCCCATTCTTTATCTTTGTTCTCAGCCTAGCCATTTCTCTCCACCGACCACTCTCTGCATACATATTCGACATCATAACATGATATCCAGTAGTTTCACTAGTATCACTATATTCATTCATTTGTCTTGCTGCAATTTCCATGAATTTTCTATCAGAATGAATCCTGCAAGCACTAACGAAAGCTCCCCATATATCTTTACTTGGCTCTATCGGCATACGCATTATGAATTCATAGGCTTCTTTCAAGAGTCCAGCTCTACCAAACATGTCAACCATACAAGCATAATGTTCATAAGAAATCAAGACTTTATAATCAACGACCATCAAATTAAAAACCCTAAGTCCTTCACTCACCATACCTCGATGGCTACAAGCAGATATTACAGCAGTAAATGTTATTTCACTCGGTTGAACACCAGAATCAATCATCTTATCAAAAAGGGAGAGGGACTCTTCGCAATCTCCATTCATTCCATATCCAACAATCATAGCATTCCATAAACCTGTATCTCTATCCTTAGACCGATCAAAGAGGCATCGAGCAAGTGACAATTTACCACATTTAGCATACATGTCGACCAAAGAACTGATAACAAATAAATCCAATTCAAGCCCATTTCTAATCACATAAGCATGAGCTTCAAGACCCGGTTTCAGAACTGCATTTTGAGCAAACAATGCAAGAATGGAAGATAATATGACATACCCTAGCTTTACACCTTCCAGCTGCATTAACTTCACATAGTGCAATGCTTCATTATAAAGCCCATTTCGAGCAAGCCCAGATACCAGAACATTCCACGTAATAACACTCGCCTTCAAGCCAGAATCTCTCATTTCGCGAAAAAGTTTAAGAGCATCAGCATAAGCTCGTGATCTTACTAACCCATCAATCATAGCAGCCCAAGCAAAATCATCCCTTTTCGGCATTAACTCAAACACGTTGTGA
Source organism: Asparagus setaceus (assembly GCA_012295165.1). Lineage (NCBI taxonomy): Eukaryota > Viridiplantae > Streptophyta > Magnoliopsida > Asparagales > Asparagaceae > Asparagus > Asparagus setaceus. The sequence goes on from WHSE01000013.1 coordinate 98,885, forward strand.
GCATAATCTAAACATCCACATTTCAAGTAAAACTGCAACAAATCAGTATCCAATCTCAAATCTGACTCAGACCCACAAACTAAAACATGGGCATGAATGGTTTTCCCCAATCTTTCCAATCTCGAAGCCATACAAGCCTTAATAACAATGCTGAAAGTTACATAATCCGGCGATAGCCATTCATCGGATAACAGAGTAGAGTAAAACCAAAACACTGATTGGTACTGTTTTACATCGATGAGGGCTTTTAAGAGGTGATTGTATGTGTGAGTTGTTCTCTTAGGCAAAAGATCAAACAGGATGCGGGCATGCTTTGGGCTGCAGAGGGAAGCATAGGAGGTAATGAGGCGGCAAGCAAGAACTGATTTTGAGGAGAACCCATTGGTTATGATGAGGGCGTGGATCTGATGGAGGTGAGAGATTGAGGTTGGGGTCAGGGTTAGAGATTTGAGGAGGGTTTCGTATGGAGTGGGAGTGGAGGAGGTCAGTGTTCTTGTGATTAGGTGGCGGGAGGAAAAAAGAGCTTTTTTCATAGTAGAGCATCATGCATGTGAGAGGAGAATTAGGCTTTGTTTTTGGTGCCAGCTTAATCCTTCGAGAAAGTATGCAAAAGTTCCGCACTTATGTTATATTAATGATGCATCAAGGAGATATTAAATATTAGATAGTACAAATTCTATGCGAACATTTTATATATGTGCGTGTTTTTTCAGTTTTTATTGAACAACGCTGAGAATATCTTTAGAATTAGCCCTGCTCCCCTGAGCGGATTAGAACAATCTTCTTGCATGTGCATTGATTCAACGGTCAACATGCCTATGGTGTGCTATTAATGGATGAATCAAAATCAGGGATATTTTGTTCTTCATAAGCAATTTTGACAATGAAATGGCTGGATTTGTTGAGCATTTCCTTTGAGGCACAAAATTTATGGGACTAAGCATGTTTCAAGACAAATATTTTTTTTTTCTTGGATTCTAGCCAAGATTAACAACTGACAAAGTAATTACATCATTTGTTTTTTCTTTTTGCAACTTCAAATCCAATTTAAACACTCACATGCGGCAGGCTATGCTGATCCTTTCAAAGGGGTAGGTTTAGCTCCCAAATTTCCCCTATTTTAACGTTGAGCCGAGCAGACTATTCTAATGGGATTTATATTCACTTTTCCATAGAAATCCTATAATTTTGGATAGAAAATAACTATGGTTTGTTATAACACATAAAATATCAAAAAAAAATATGGTAATGGGCTGGGGCTTTCGAGTTTGTGGCGTCATCATTTCTCTGAAAAAAAGTGCAAATAATTTAAGGAAAGTGCTTTTCTCGTATCCCTGCACTTGATTAGTATCTTAAAATAATTTCTTCAAAGTATTTAAAATTTATACTTAATATGTACATAAGGAGAATTTACGCTTCTAGAGAAACTAGATTCTTTGCATGTGATATATACATGCAAATAAAACGATAAGGGTCTATTTGGTTGCTTTTTTTATTGCAAAAGAGTGGAAAATGATATTAATGTGGGGTTGTCACATTCAACTATTCCACTTTTGAGTTGTTTGGATGACGCTTTGAAATATGGAAGAGAGCGTGTGACACCCAATGATTACTTGATTTTAACCTTCATTTTAGGAAACCTATTTCACACTCCCTTTTGGGGAAAACGGTTAGAAACTATTTCTTTGTTACCGTTGTTAGAAATCTAATATCATGATTTTGAATGGAAACCAACCAAACAATCCCTAGTAAAAAGTGCGGACACTAGTAACTCTAATAAGGAGTTCATCATTGTTAGAATATAAAAATATAATTCTCAATTCCCACCATAACTTTAGAGTTTTGGAGTAATGGTTAGAGGACTTTGATTCCTCTCAATTTTTAGTGTATATATAGTGAGTTATACAGTAAAATGGAGAAATACAATACAATGAACAAACTAATTATAGAAAATTACTACACATGACACTACAAATGGAATGAGCTACAAATACATAGTCAGTGGATTGTCAAAGGCGGAGACATAAATTTAATCTTGGGGGGCCATGATCCATATTGTATATGTATTTTATTTATTTCACTAAAAACACACTAACTTCAACTCAAATTTATATGCTTCCGTTCAAATATATAAACTCAAAGATTGAGAAAATTTTATAGCAATTTGATGATGAGTGAATTTTTTTTTTATGGTGATGGGGAATACAATTTGAAAAAACTCTTTTCCTTTTTATTTTTTAAGAGTTGGGCCTTTAATTATAAAAATTGGGAGGCTTTTTAGTTAGAGCATGTTTGGGAACTGATCAAAGTGGCTTATAAGCCATTGAAATATGTTTGGCAACTGACTTACATTGGCTTATGAGCCAAAAAAATTAAGTTGCCCCAACCCGCTTTATTTGTTTGCTGGCTTATAAGCTGGGTTGCTTGACCAAGTAAATGACCAGCTTACCCCTCAATATTCAAAATAATTTCAAAACCTATGTTCTTTTTGGTCATTTTTACAATAATAGTGAATTATAATCTACACATTTGCCAAACACTCTCCTGGTGAATACAATTTATGATCCTTTTTTACCAAACATTGTGGCTTATAATCTACTTGGCTTATAACTTATTTGTGGATTATAAGCAAAATGGATTATGAGCCAAGTTCCCAACACATATGCTCTTAGTTAACTTAATTAGTCTGACCAAAAATAATTTAATTAGGTTAGTTATACATATGGGCCTGTAGTCATGCCTATTGGGCCATAACTTTGTTAGGTCAATTTTACCCTATGAACTTCTAGTTATGCATGTTGGGTCTTTAATTAGTTGGGTTAATTTGTTGGAAGGGGCCTATGCTTAAGCTCTTCTAATATACTTAACCAATTTTCATGCTATGCTACAATATGTTCCAAAATTTGTGAGGGGGCCAGGAACCGCCCAACGGTGTACATGACTCCGCCGCTGTGGATAGAAATATAGATTGAATGTAATTTTGTACTTTTAGGTATTTGTAATCTTAGGATGTTTAATTCAAGGGGTAGTGTTCAAATTGTTTTTTATAGAAAAAAGAAAAGAGAATTAAGAATATGATTATTTGACTTTTAATAGGGATAAATATATTTTAATTAAGATTATCAACTATTTGATTACAGTTAGAATTTATTTTTTTAAAAGGTGACGTATAAATAATATGGGCCTTGTTGCATTTATGAAATCAACAGGGCTTGTTATGCAAAACTGGAAGTATTAGGGGCTTAAGTGCAAAACCGCGCTATAAGTTTGTGCAGTACATGAGAGGAGTATGGGTAGGGTCTTTGAGTGATTGAAAGTATGGTATAATGTTGATAAATTAATTATATATGTGGACATATATGCTAGAGGCGTCCATTTGGAAAATATGGATGGGGTGCTTTGTGCAAAGTGCACAGTATGAGTTCTGCGCACATAAAGTCACGGTTGATAGGAGGATCTTTGTGAATATTAGAAATTTTAATTATGGATAGTCATATATTGATTAGTATCACCAGATATTTGGTTACAATTTAGAATTCTAATTTATGGATAGATTTAATCTCATGAGAATTCTTAGGTAAATATAGACATAGAGATACGACACGTTAGCATGATTTTGTGCGCTTAGATGATGTTTTTATATGTTGGATCTAAGATGCAATCCTAGAGGGGGGCGGGGGTGGGGTGAATAGGTTGCTACTATTTTTTTTATACAAAATACACAAAATAAGCAACGGAATAGATAAAATAAAAGCGAAAAACTACAAACCAAGGACACACAAGACTTAATAGTGGTCCGAATAATAATCCTACATCCACTCTCCCTTCTCGCAAATGAGTTTCCTCACTATGTTAAGAGTTCTCCTGAATTATAACCCGATTCAGTAGGCTTCCACAAATCGCACCCTGAAATCTACCCAAAATCAGCCGCCTAACCTAATTCTTCATAATGAGTAACATCTAGCTCTACCTAGTACCAACCGTGAATTAGCACTAGCTTGAATATACTGTAAACATAAGTTTGAAACAAACAACCAGACATAGTTTAAATACAAAAAATAAGAATGATCTTACAGCCCTTTTCGATGACAAATTGTCCTTCGATGAATCAAAGTGAAGCTTGATGAAAAATAGTGTAGATGATAGAACTAAGGGCAACTCTCCTTGCTGAGATGATTTGAAGATGATGAGTGCGATGAGAAAGAGATTGTTGAGGCTTCGGCGGCTCAAAACACCAAGTCAATCCTTTTCAAACAAATCCTAGAATTTCTCTCTTCAAGCTCTCTTCAAAACCTTAGAATTTTCTCTTCAAGCTCTCTTTGAAACCCCAAAATCCTCTCCTTCAAATATTTCTCTTTAATCTTATGTAGCCTCTAATTAATTAGAAGAGAGATAATCTAACCATAGTGGAAGTTGGAGATGAAAGGAATCAATGAATGGCTGTGATTAAATCAATAATTCTACAATCTACCTTCTTAACCTTCGATGGGCCTTCACGACCATCGATGGGTCCCTGAGCACCATTGATAGGTGCTTATAAATCATTGATTAGTTAAATTCCTATTTTTAAAAATATACAATTTGTTTCTCTAGACCATCGATGACCTCAACCCCATCGATGTGTTCTTGATACCCATCGATGGGTCCAAGGCTGAAATCAGCTTTTGTTCTGATTTTTGTGTCGTTTCACCTCGTACACTTTGTATACCTAATTTCACCTATGTTATACCTTCTCAAAAAAACTACTAGTACTTAATGAGAGGTTGTCATTACTCAACTAACAGCTAGTATACAGACTACGTCTTGTTAATCTCCCCTTTTTCATAACAACAAACTTGAAATTTGAAATATATACATATTTGAGATACATATACAACAACAATAAGCACAAATATACTTTTATGCAAAAGAAATAGATATGCAATGCTCCCTGTACATTCATGCATTCATGAAAAGCATAATCAAGCATAGGTATTGTCAAAACTCCCACTGAAACTTCACATCAAGTGTTTTAAATTTTTATATATATAAAAAAAGGTGAAACCACTTAACCAAAACTCCACTCATACAAAGATCATTAAACTTTTTTGAATTGCATATTAAAATTCTCCCCATTTGTTAATAGCAAAAGTTAAAAACACATTAATGGGTACACTTCATACTCGAGAAATTCAAATAGAAATCATCCAAAGATGTAAGAGAAATACACACGGTTCATATAAAATTTATAGAAAAATAGCACAAGAGATTAAAATCTAATCACACAAGACTTGAATACTGAGAAATCACATACAAAATGATGAAATACTATTGTAAAGTATATGAAACAAATAGTAAAAAGAATTATACTAGTTCATTGGATAAATTCAAATATATCAAAGAGAATAATGAGCAATAATAAGACTTGAATTATCTCAATCTTAGAAAGTAAGGACAAAACTATCGCCCTATCACCTCAACCATATAAGGTTTAGGAGGAAGAACGATAGTGTTTATGAAATTCACATCATCTCTAAATATAAAAATATTCATTACATGATGGCTACTCTTTGAGAATTGCACAAACATAATCCATGAGAGTGGGTCTTTGACTATCTTTTAACAAACACACTCAATTTTCTATGGATTTCATAAGAGTATGGACATTTGATCATCTTTTAACGAATACATTCTTTTGTTTGACATATTTTTGACATAAATGCACATTTGTACATATAAAGAATTAATGTGTGCATTATCCAAGTAAAAACAAGCTAAAAACTCTTGACATATTCAAAAATATCTTATAAATAAAATATAAAAGCTCTTTATAACTATTTCACATTACTAAACATGATAAGTATAAAAGTAGGTGTGTGATAAATTAACATAAAATATTTCAAGAAATAAGGTGTCAAGTAATCATATTTTTATCATTCTATGTAGAAAAACCATATCTTGAACTTGTATGATATAATCAAGCCTATATACTAAAAGATAATATCATTTGAATCAATCTTGTAAAAGCATATATATAAGCATGTCCAAAGTTTTTAATTTTTGTTTTGTTTTTGATAAAAAATGAAAAAGAAAAAATATTAAAAAATCAAAAATTAAGAAAATCAAGGAAAATCAAATTATGTACAAACAACATGAAATGGTTATAGAATTTACATTTACTTACCCTTTGAGAAGATTTTCGAAATAAATATTTGTGCAAGTTGTACTTTTGTAATAAATCCTCACTTGCATGACGAGATCCTCTTTGCAAGTATCAACAACTTCCTATCCATTTCTTTTTCTTGGTTAGGCTAAGCAATATATTCTTGTCTTCTAAAAATGCCTTGAGCAATCACAACAGATGTTGCTTGCTCCATAGCCTTCTGCACCTATAGAAAAGCAGAAAGGTGTAACTTAGGTATCTAAGTAGGTCCACGTTGGTTAGTAATTGTGCCTTTAGGTACCCAAATTTGCTTGACTGTTTTAACTCTATATTACATTCAACAATTCATTGAAATATGACTCATTCTACCACATAAAGCACAAATAGTAGAAGATGCATTTGCAATGAGTGCAAAAGAGTTAAATTATTTCCTCTTATAAAAGAATGTTGAAACTTTTTTATGTTTTTCGAATATGAATAACTAAGTCCAGTTTATATTTTGTAAATTGTTAATTGGAAAGGACCATATTTAAACCTTTAGAACCCAAGGAAATTTTTTTCACGGCCTCTTTAAAATCTATATTTTTGGACTTTAATTGTTCATTTTCAAGAACTACGGTAGTTCATCTAGTTTTAAATTTTCTTTATTCAAGACAACTCACATAAAAGCTAAGCAACTAATTTTTCATTTTCATAAATTTTATCCGTTAATTGCTGAATAAATCACAATTCATGTCTCTATACACGAACATTGTATTGTATACATTCATAAGAAGTATTTTCACTTGCTTTGTTAGATGTATTCAATTCTAAAAAATTATTTTCAATTTTATCACTCAACAATTTATTATACTTCTTTACACTTGAATTCATCTTTTTAACAACTTTATAATTTTTAGCAAGTTTTTAAATTGACGTAATATTTCATTGTATGTAGGGTATGCCTCACTATCAGAGCTCTTATGTTCGAATTTATCTAAATTACTATATTTAGCCATGAGACAACAGTGTGCTCTTTGATCATCGCTCGAGCTACTCTTTGACTCATTCAATGTAGTCACTGACTTTTATCCTTTTCTTCTTGATCTTTTTTGTTCAGGAGACAATTCTTCTTTCAGTGACCAGGTTTCTTACAACAAGAATAAATTAGTTCAGTATCAGAATCACTAGAATTATATATATTTAACTTACTTGTATAGTGATCCCATTTGTCTTGTAGGAATTTCTGACTATCCTTTGAATTGAGGAAGGATTCGTAGCCTTTAGCAATTTGATCAACATTCTTATTTTCATCCTTAGAACTTGAGCTTGACTCTATCCTCTTCTTGGATCGGGATTTTTCCTTTTTAGCTTTTAGGGCTAATGACTTCTTCTTAGTGTTATCTTTTGAATCGTCTTCTCTCTCCTTCAATCACACTTCATACGTAAGACGATTCCTTACAAGATTCTCAAGAGTTAGTTTAGAAAATTTTATAATTCTTCGGTAGCCGTGACCTTCGGTTCCCAATCACTAAAAAAAGAAAGAAGAATTTTTCTCACAAGCTCCTTGTTATCATACTCTTTTACCAAAGCTTTTGATTTGTTTACTATATCCATTAATTGAGTGAACATATCCTGAATACTCTTCGAGGCCTTCATCTTGAAATTCTCATACTTACTCACAAGCATTATAAGTTTCGCGTCTTTCACTTGTGATGTTCCCTCATGTGTAGCTTCCAAAGTTTTCTTGATTTCCTGTGAAGTAGAATAATTTAGAACACAGTTAAATTCTTTAGCAGTGAAAGAATAATAAAAAGTATTCATAGCTTTTACATTTAAAGAGTAAATCTTTTTGTCCTGAGCGGTCCACTTATCTCTAGGAGTAACTAAGATAGTATCTCCTGCAACAACAGTAGGTTCACTATAACCATTCACTACCCTACTCCGAACATCATAATTAGTGAATAATAAAAGACTCTGATACGTGTTTTCCAATAGGTGTAGTTTGTCCCATCGAAAAGTGGGGTCGGTTCACAACATATCTCTCAGGAAAAGCCATTGTAGCGGTTAAACTAGACATCTCTACCCTAAGTTGTGAATCCTAAAGATGGGTAATGAAGCTCTGATACGACTTGTTGGATCTGAGATGCAAGCCTAGAGGATGGATGAATAGAGTTGCTACTGTTTTTTGGTAGAAACACAAAATAAGCAGTGGAATAGATAAAATAAAAGTGAAAAATAACCAACCAATGACACCCAATATTTTTTTAGTGGTCGGATAATAATCCTACATCCACTTTTCCTTCCCATGAAGGAGCTTTCTCACTATACCAAGAGTTCTCCTGGATCATAACCCGATTCAGTAGGCTTACAGAGATCGCATTTTGGAATCTATCAAAAACCAGTCGTCTAACCCAACTCTCCATAATGAGTAACACCTAGCCCTAACTAGTACCAACTCTCAATTATCACCGGCTTGGAGTACATTGTAAAAATAAGTTTGAAATGAATAATCAAACACAATTTAAGCATAGAAAATAAGAAAGATTTTACAAACCCCTTTCAAATAACACCATCCTTCGATGAATCAAAATGAAACTTCACGAAGAATGGTGTAGATGAAACCAAGGGCAACTCTCCTTGCTAAGATGATCAGAAGATGGTGTGTGCGACGAGAAAAAGCTTTTTGAGGCTGCAGGAATTTAAAACACCAAGTCAATCTTCTTCAAACCCTAGAATTCTCTCTTCAAGCTCTCTTCAAAACCCTAGAATTCTCTCTTCAAACTCTCTTCAAAACCCTAGAATCCTCTCCTTCAAATATTTCTCTTTCAATCTGATACAACCTGTAATTAATCACGAAACACATATTCTAATCATAGTGAAAGTTAGAGATAAAAAGGGATCAAAGAATGGCTGTGATTATGTAAACAATTATGCTGCAATCTTAGCCATCGATGGACCTTCACGACCATTTATGGGTCCCTGAGCACCATCGATGGGTGCTTGTAAATCATCGATTGGTTGAATTCCTATTTTTGAAAATTTGCAATTCGTTCCTATAGACCATCAATGACCCCAACCCCATCGATGGGTTCCTGATGCCCATCAATGGGTCCAAGGTTGAAATCAGCTTTCATGTTGATTTTTGTATTGTTTCACCTCATTACACTTTGTATACCTAATTTCACCTATGTTATACCTTCTCAAAAACTACTAGTACTTAATGAGAGGTTGTCATTACTCAACTAACAGCTAGTATCTGAGACTACGTCTTGTTAATCTCCCTTTTCATAACAACAAACTTGAAATTTGAAATATATACATATTTGAGATACATATACAACAACAATAAGCACAAATATACTTTTATGCAAAAGAAATAGATATGCAATGCTCCTGTACATTCATGCATTCATGAAAAGCATAATCAAGCATAGGTATTGTCAAAACTCCCACTGAAACTTCACATCAAGTGTTTTAAATTTTTATATATATAAAAAAAGGTGAAACCACTTAACAAAACTCCACTCATACAAAGATCATTAAACTTTTTGAATTGCATATTAAAATTCTCCCCATTTGTTAATAGCAAAAGTTAAAAACACATTAATGGGTACACTTCATACTCGAGAAATTCAAATAGAAATCATCCAAAGATGTAAGAGAAATACACACCGTTCATATAAAATTTATAGAAAAATAGCACAAGAGATTAAAATCTAATCACACAAGACTTGAATACGCGAGAAATCACATACAAAATGATGAAATACTATTGTAAAGTATATGAAACAAATAGTAAAAAGAATTATACTAGTTCATTGGATAAATTCAAATATATCAAAGAGAATAATGAGCAATAATAAGACTTGAATTATCTCAATCTTAGAAAGTAAGGACAAAACTATCGCCCTATCACCTCAACCATATAAGGTTTAGGAGGAAGAACGATAGTGTTTTATGGAAATTCACATCATCTCTAAATATAAAAATATTCATTACATGATGGCTACTCTTTGAGAATTGCACAAACATAATCCATGAGAGTGGGTCTTTGACTATCTTTTAACAAACACACTCAATTTTCTATGGATTTCATAAGAGTATGGACATTTGATCATCTTTTAACGAATACATTCTTTTGTTTGACATATTTTTGACATAAATGCACATTTGTACATATAAAGAATTAATGTGTGCATTATCCAAGTAAAAACAAGCTAAAAACTCTTGACATATTCAAAAATATCTTATAAATAAAATATAAAAAGCTCTTTATAACTATTTCACATTACTAAACATGATAAGTATAAAAGTAGGTGTGTGATAAATTAACATAAAATATTTCAAGAAATAAGGTGTCAAGTAATCATATTTTTATCATTCTATGTAGAAAAACCATATGCGAACTTGTATGATATAATCAAGCCTATATACTAAAAGATAATATCATTTGAATCAATCTTGTAAAAGCATATATATAAGCATGTCCAAAGTTTTTAATTTTTGTTTTGTTTTTGATAAAAAATGAAAAAAAAAAAATATCTCAATTATATAACTACAGAGATGACGTTATGATTTATTAACTCCACTTTAGAATAAAAGAAGGAAAATTTATGCAATAACATTTATAAATAGGTTAATTTTACAAAACCTTCTTGAACTTTGGGGTTTTTGTGCATAACTCCCTAAACTTTGAGCTGTCTTATAAAACCACACTGAAATGACTTTTCTCTACCTTTAGTTGGTAAATAAGTAAAATCTTCTTGAGAGAAAAAAAACTCAATTGGAGAAAAGGGGTACATTGTCCATAAATCACAGATGGCTAAATTTATAGATGTTTCTCTTAAGAAAATTTTAGTTTTTTGTAAACTATAAGTAGGAAAAATAGTGAGAAAATTTTAAAGTTGAGACGGCTTTCTGCGACACCCAAAGTTCAAAAAAAGGCCCCCAAAAAAAACGTTCAAGGAGTTTTGTGAAAATAACCCTTTATAATTCGCCTTAGTGTCGAGTCAGAACTTGAGAAAACAAAATATATAAGATAAAAGAGATTATCGTTTCAATTTTACAACTCACCATGAAAGAATAGTTACTTTTTCTTTGATATAAACTTCTAAGCAATTATATTGCAATTATAGTCTTAATATAAAAATATTTTATCCTGTTCATATTGAATGTGTGAATTTATAGTGGATGTAGAGTGGGTGAGGATTAGATAATTTTCTATGAGAATTTGTCTTTTACCGTTATTATTTGACCTTGGTAGTTTTTACTAATTTTTCTCATATATTAATAACATAATAATAGTATAGATATATATAAAGAAATTTGACACTTTTATTTAGGTATATCTACCTTTACAAAAAAATCATCACTTTCTCTTTGTATCATTTATAAAATAATATAACGGATATTGGGCTCCAATGTTATTTTCAAGTCCTTGAATAATTTAGAATATTTCTAAAGAAAGAGAAAAGTAAGAGAAGTAAAAAGAATGAGAAAAATTCTTTTTTAATTATAAAACTACTTATTTACCCTATGAATTACAATGGAAATGAGGACATGTCCACAAGTCATCCAAATTTTAGCCCAACTTGGTTTGTTATATAATGCTACAAGACACACACACTCTATACTATATTAAAACTTAGTGTGGGTACCCAAAAGTTTCAAAGACATTTTCCATCCCAAAAGAAATGTGAAGAGTATAATGATAATTTTGCTGTTTGTTTTCATTGAAAAGTTTAAACATGAGCAAGTACTCTTTCTATCTAGAAGATTCTAGTACTTTCATACTTCTATCTCCTTCTCAAATTTAAGTTTTCATGGATTGTCCTTTCAAAAATCATATAATTGAAAGCAATGCAATAGTACGTAACCTCGGTGTCACTAATGCCCAATAAAATTATCATATAAATCTTAAGCTCGATTTCATTCCTCAGATTAAAATAAATGATACAATTATAATTTTTAGATGCACGAAAGGTATACATACTTTTCATAAATTATTAATAATTTTTATCATATGCATTATGTGCTGCATTTTTTACTAGAAGTTCAAATCCTATAAATACACATTAAATAATCACATAATAATTAACATGTATGACCGAGAATTGTTTAGATCAAAATTCAATGTTTTATGTACGTGCATTTGCACGCGCTAATATGCCATGTATATATATACTGTAAAAACAAGCTAGGCTATAGTAATAATAAGTCCTTGAAATTTTACCCTCATCCTCTCTCTCTCTCTCAATTGTCACATGAACCTCATAAAAATCAACACTAAGAAAAATAAAAGAGCAACTTTAAAGTAATAAATATATTTCTCAATCTATCAAGTCTATAAACTAAAATATGTAGAGATACAACAAATATTTCTTCCATTAAAAATTATAAAAATATTAAATTTCTTGTAAATAGTTTTAAGAAAAATAAATAAATATCTTTTGTTTTCTCTCTAAAAGAGATTTACAACATAAACTATTAGATCCTAATTATGAATATAAAATCACAAATTTGTTCAGATTTTGCTTAGACTATTATATTTGGTGAAACCAGTACATGTTTAAAATGACCAAAAAATCCCAAGAAAACCATATAACAAATACAATAAAAGAACAAATAGAATTTCAATATGTTCCAAAATAAATGTTATTGAAAGTGTATATTGAAATACTTAGCTTACAAGTAATTAAATATAATGGTCCGAAAATAAATATGAAACAAACTATCTCGATATCGTTATCTAGGAAACCACGTCCTCACTCAAATTGAATTATATGTCATAAAGTAAGATAAATCATTGCATTCAAATGAACAAATATCATACAAAGATTATGTGAAAGTCGACAACTATTTAGATTATTGAAGTGACCCTTTAATACAAAGATTAGAATAATTAAGTTTTAAAACATTACTCACGTGCATTTGCACGTGCAGTAATGCTAGTATAGATAGTGATCCTTCATCTCACTTTACTTTAGTTTATTTTTTTTGAGGTAAAAAACAGGGTGAGGTACCCTGTTCATACATAATAATAAAGGTAATACTTACAAAACAAAACAAAATTTGGGAGGTGAAGGATTCTAAGAGGAGGGTGCATGTGATGAGGAAGACGACCTAGTCGTCACCTCAAACACAGTGCAAACTCTTAAAAACAATGCACCTCCCATAGATCATAAGTATCATACTGCGCTGGGCATCCAGCAAACACTGAACCAAAGTAGCTAATAATAACATCACTAATAGAAAGTCCATCAAAAGATAGCAAAGATCAGAAGCAAGGCTTGACGAAGTGAACCGCAATGGGCTAGGCTTCAGGTTGGAAGTTATCTCCAACTGCGTCGACTTCAGCATCCTTGATAAGTTCCATCAAGCCCAGTTCCATGGCTGTCTTGTGCATTTGGGAAGCTTTTCTACTGGTGGAGCTACCTATCTAGAATACAACAATGTAGGCGGGAAAAATTGCCAACCCCGCCAGTCAAAGAGATAAGCTCGCCCGCACGAGGTCGTCTCGCTCGTTGAGCTCTCCCAGAGCTCAAAAACCGCTTGTCAAGCTCCGCTTCGCTAGGTCGATGCTTTCGAAGAGCTCGCCTGCAAGAGCCTAAGAACCGCCTAGCGAACTCGCCCGCCCGAGGTCGCCCCGCTCGAGTGAACTCGCCTGCAAAAGCTCAAGTGCCGATCGCCCACATGAGTCCAACGTCGCCTATTAGTTAACCCTGTCTGTGCGCCAAGCACGCCTGCAAGGGGTTCGCCTGCACAACGAGCGCCAGCTCACACGGCGAGGGGGCCCACCAGTCAGCCCCGTTTGTTCAGCAAGCTCGTCTGAGCGTTTAAACAACTCTCAAGCTCGCCCGCTCGCCTGACCGAACGGTGCCAACGGCGGCCTGGAGAAGTGAGCCCACCCACTTTCCACGTCATGGGTGATGATGAGACAAAGCTCTCGTCACCCCTATAGCGGTCACATCCCGCAGCTAGCGGGCATGGCGCCCCTCACCTATTAGTGGTCACATCCCACGAGTCAAGGAGAGGACCAGTTGCTTGTCCAAGCCCGCCCGATTGGGAGAACTCGCCTCTGCAAGTTCAACCGCGCCTGCACGCTTCATCGCCTACGAACCAAGCACGCCCACAAGAGGCCCGCCAGTTAACCTCTTTCGGCAAACGCCGCAAGCTCGCCTCTCTCTCGACTGGGCTGCCTACAGCACCCACTTTGCACATCCTGGGTCATGATAAAGCATGGTCCTCATTACCTCACCAGTGGTCACATCCCACACCTAGAGGAGGGCATGGTGCTCCTTACCTATCAGTGGTCACATCCCACAAGTCAAAGGGGTGGCCCACCCCACCCCTTAGCCTATTTATAAACCTCCTTGGCAACAAGAGGGGAGGCTGGCAACCAGGTTGTAAAAAAACCGCCGCTGAGAAGAAAGGGCAAGCAGAAGAGTTAATCTCTTGCTCCCTCAACTCAGTTCTGAGCAAAGGCTTGGATTGTTGAAGTAGGCTCCATCGAACCCTCGATTTGAGGCTCTCGAGCTCTTTGCAAACTCTTGCATAGTAGCCCCGCCCAAGCAAGCTCGGTAGAACCGAACTCAACCGCTCGGAGCTTCTATCGTAGCCGAAGTCTCGACCGGCCGACCGGATCGGATCGAAAGGGAAACAAACTCGATTCGAGCATCGAGGGAGGCGTCCTATCGCTACCGACGAACCCACGTTAAACAAGAAGGGCCTTCCCTTCGCTTCTGTTGTAAAAAGACCTATTCTTGATTTGTAAACAAGCAATTCAAACAATATAAATCCGAGAGGAGATTTTTACACCAAACAGAAGATGGCGACCACAGTGGGAGAGACCATTTCCTCAACCGAGATGGTGGTGGCGCATTCGACGACATCACGGAAGGGACAACAGTTGAGTCCCTGGTGATTGAGTTCGACCAAGCTAGGTATGAAGAGTACTTATCTTCGTCCTCTTCGGGCGGTAAGACCTCCCGACGCTATTGAGGTTGTGCGCGAACCCAACGCCGAAGCAAGGGGCGAAGCCGCTGTGTTCAACCTCGGTTTTTGGGGGTTCCATTCCCCCCAAACCAGCCAAAGCCGAATCAACGGCCAAGAGTGCAAGCCGAACAAACTCTTGTTGGGTTGCCACGCCACCCACCCAAGGCAAGAGAGGACGATTCGCCAGCAGATCACACCCTCACCGCCAACACGACTTACCCTCTCCAAGAGGGCTGTGCAATGACGACGACAAACCATTGCACGAGAAGCGACTGCTTCCATTTCCCTGGCCGATATGAGTTACTATTCAGCCCAGAGGAAAATCAAGCCAAGACGCATCAACCACGGTCTGGCGGGTTCTAAATCAGCGGGTCCCTCAGGTAAAGCGAAGTCGCTCTAGCGGCAAGACCCCAAAAAATGGCAGACTTGATGTACTTCCTCCAAACAGCAAAGTTCCTCATTCAGGCGAGCCCGCTCAATCAGGCGAGCTTCACTCATCAAGCCTTCACCAAAAGCGCCAGACGACAAGTGGGCGGCGCCCGCATAGGCAGCCAGCTCGCCAGGAGTATGAGTCTCGCCAGAACGCGATATCTCGCCTGGCAAGTCAAGACCGCCTGAATCCCACACTTGGGGCTCCAAAGCGTTCTCGCCCGAGCTCCTTTGAACTCACCGCACCCAAGTGCGCTGACGATCCCTCTGATACTGAGGGTTGCCATCTCCAACCCACGGGAGACCTCAGAGACCATCTGATTCACAAGCGCGCGATTCAAGAGGCGAATCCTCAGTGCCACTGTGAAAAGCTTATCCAGCGGTTTCGCCACCGATCCGCTGCACGAAACCATTAGTATGGGAAAGGCTTTCTCAACCCCATCGGAGAGTAAGGCCTCTTCGTCAAAGGCACAATCGTCGAAAGAAACAGGCCACTAGTGGTCCCGAGCTACGAATTGCCTCCGTCAACATGACAGGGAAGGATAAAGCTAGATACTCGGATTCTTCGGACTCAGAGTTTGCTTTGGGGCTGAGACGCCTCCCAATCGGACGTGAAGGCGTCTACCAGCACACGCGTCTCCAAACCGGTGCAGCCATCCCATTTGACTACGCGGTTAAACTCCATCCGCGACAATGAGGAAGAGGTTTGTTCAGCGGAGGCGACGTCCCAAACATCAAGCTCGGCTTACGGTAGGCACGCAAGAGTGCACATGACCGGAGGCTCCGACGAGTGGACTAAAAGGTTTGAGGAGCAGCAAGCCGTGATCTCAGAACAGCGAGCCGCCATCGACTCTATGAAAGAGATAATGGGACAACTGCTGCAAAAGAAGAAAAAGAAGCCTTCGCGAAATCGCCAGAAGGGTCGGAGGAATCAAGAGCGAGACCTCACTCCTCACGCGACAGACGAAGAGGATGAGCATAAGTCACCCTCCGGCTACTCCTCCAGATCTTCGGGAAAAGCCTCCCAATCTGGAAGCATACCTCAGGATAAAAGGTTTGACGAATTTCAGAATCAGCTCGACGCCCTGAAGCTCCAGAAAAACATAAACGAGCTGGGGGTAGTCCGACCATATCCCGCAGAGTGGGATACAGTCCCTTATCCGGCAAAATTCAAGCCTATGGGCTGACCTACCGACGAAAGGATCTCCTCCCAACACATTTACTACTTCGCTGTAGGCGCTTGAAAAATACTTACAAGATCCCCAAACCAACTCGTGATGTGGAGTCGGCGAATGACAACCCATCGAATGATAATGGACGTCGAATCGTTAAGACGCGAACTCGACGGCGAACCCATACCGTCACAAGCACCGCTTTAAACCGGACTTGAACAGACGATCGGATCCCAGATCGTTGAACCGAACAAACCAAGAGTTAGTCCCGAAACTAAATCTGACGGAACCTAAGTCCCGAGAAGGCCAAGAGTCGAATAGGCGTGGCCTAAACCGGAGAGACCGAGAAAAAGGCTAAACGGCAAAAAAACGCGAACGGGCGCTTCTACCAACTTGGTCGAAGTTACCTCGCCAAGTGGCCGAGGTGGCTCGCCATTGGTCGAAGCTACTCTACCAAGTGGAAGGAGCCGGCCAATAATCGAGCGACCACCTCTACTGGTGGTGAGGAGGCTCTACCACCATGGCCGAGCAAGCCGCGACCCCCTATTGTATAAATAGCGGGTCTTGTTGGTTGAGGGGGATTTTTTGGAGGTGTGGATTTTGAGGATTTGGCTCGGGGAAACTCGAGGATTTTCTCGAGGAATTCGACGAGATCCACGAGCCGCCGACGCGACCGCTCCGGAAAGCACCCGCGAGCACAAGTCCGCCAACGCCGATCCACAAATCGCGGTAAGAAAACTCGGTCGAACGAGATACCCTCTAGGTTAAGCTTCGCCTTAATCTCGTGGATAGCGCCAGGATTTCTCCTTGTAGATCTCACCCGCCCCTCCATCCTCCTTCGCGGAGGCGATCCCCGCAGCATCCTCTCCTTCGTGAGTGTGATTCCCTCGCGCTTCTTTCAGGAAACGAGCCCCTTTATATCTGTAGTTCCGAACCCGGTCTCTACTTAGATTGAATTGCTGTGGTCCATGGACACAAAAAGTCCCCAAGACAGCAAAGAACCCACGCAAGCCGGTGACCTCGATATAACAGAGATCCTCGTGTTTGTTCACAAGGATAAAAGTTGTAATCTTTTTGATTTTCATTGTAATTTTAAAATAAAAGGCATTTTTTGAATTTTGTTGTAGGCCAAAGAAGCCGTAAACAAGTTCAAATCAATGACAATCATCCCAACTTTTCCCCAACAAGCCGGGCGATCATTAAGTAGAGCCACCGCCTCGATCGGAGGTCGCTGTAGTACGAACCGGATCCTTATCCCTGGAGGAAGAGGTCGAAGTTCGAAGTTCGACCAAGAGAAGTTCGAGGAGTACCTATCCTCACCCTCCGAGATCCAGGCCGCCGCCCAAGAAAATCTCCGCGCAAGGAGAACCCGATGGGCCTCCGATGTAGAGCCCCGTGACGCGAAGTCCAACTCGCCGCCGCAGGGGCGAAATGCCCTTCGGCGCCCGAAGTCCAAATGGCGCCCGAGATGAACGCCGAGGACGCTACGGCCGCTTCTCAAGCGAAGCCGCCAGCGACGACAAAGCATGGCTGCTTGCCAAGGCTGCAATCCGTGGATGGGGTCCGCTACGGCGGATCTAAGATCCGCTTACGCAGGCTCCAACCTCAAGGAATCGACGGTCCATCCAAGCCGCCAACCAACGAAAGTGGGTCCCACAAACGGAACCGCCCACACTGTGAGCGTGATCCGGAAGCCGTGCACTCCTTGCACAAGCACGGCGCTAGTGCAAGAAGCTCGTGAATTAAAGAAGGAAGTGGCAAAGGAGCCACCAGCGATCGCCGTGTTTGAGGCCCAAGTCTAATGGTGTCCCAACCCCGCTGCCCACGCCCTGCTCCTCGCACCAAAGCCCAAGACCGACCGGCTCAAGGTCAAAGGTGCTCGCGACCTGAACCGCAAGCCAACTCCGCCACCACCACCAAACCAACTATCAAGGATTGCTTGGGTCCTCGAAGGGATCACGGCTCCTCATACGTGAGGCGCACCCATTCGTAAAAGACCGGAGATTCCCGCAACCCCACCAACCGGATTAAAGGTCAAGTCCGAGTCCCCTCAAACTTCATGCTCACATAAGGGAAGTCAAGGCGAAGTTACTTTCGTAGTTTTGGCCATTCTAAGGAGACGCTTCTCGATGACGACACGTTATACCCGGAGATTACGCCAACACACCAAGACAGTTCTGACACCCACCGACGAAGCCGTACTACCGCAGTAAGGCAAGAAAATCTCGGGGATTCCCCTAAATTGACGCAGCCATGCTTGTGCTCCAAGCTCATCAAGACGCGGTTTCGAGTGCAATTGCCATCAAGAAGCTCGTAAAGGGTGTCGGCCTTCCAGACTTAGCACCAACACGCCAAGACCTAGGTCAAGGCGATTCAAGAAAAGGATGACATCCCCGAGGATGATTGCCGAGGTCACTAATAATATGACCAGCAAAGAACCGGCTGCCACCGCCATCCTACCAGATCGCAACGGTTAACCCGCTTATGCCTCGACTATCCGACGGTCCGTGACACGACAAGCTTCGAAGGGATACCCGCGAGGATGATGCGCCGATATGGCTCCGAATTGCCTCGGATCATACCGTATCTAGCGGGGAGCCCCCAAGAAACGCTTTGATCGCATGCATCAAGTGGCTAAAATTAGCGAAGGCTGAATAAGCAACGGAAAACTTCAAGCTAGAAATGGAGTTGGCGCATCGATGAGAGAAATGCACGACCAACGATCCAAGCCTTGACAAAACATCGAGGTGAATCGAATGGCCGACATCGATCAAGATGACAGCCGATTCGATCGAGGAAGCACAAGAAGATGATAACCTCGAACCCTCGCGAACCGGGCAAAACATAGATGTTGTTGCTCAGAAAGCGAGAAGATCAAAGATTTGAGAGCAAAATCAACTCATTGATCTCCGCCAAGAAGTAAAGAAGACAGTATTCCTTGCCCATACCCGAGGGAGTGGGAATCAATCCCGCACTCCAAAGTTTAACTTAATAAACTTCACACCATTTGATCGGAAGGGTTCCCCGACGCAAAGACTTGATTTATTTCAAGTCACACCTGGAGTTATTTCTCGCAACGAACCCCGATGGTTCGGTCATTCGCCGCACCCTTCGTGGCCGCTTCGAATGGTACCGCCTCAAGCCGGGAGCATTCACCGACGACATGGAGTCTAGCTTCCTTACCAATTTCGATGACGATACCGGTATCGATCGACATTGCTCGACGAAGCGTAAAGACGGAGAAACCGTGGATATCTTTGTCAAACGATTCGAACAAGGCAATGAACCGCCGATCCAATAACGAGGAGTTCATCCTCCAAACTCGCCACGCGAACTTATCGATAGATGTGCTTGAAGCAATGGGTACAGCACCATCGATAACGTGGAAGGACTTGAAGGTTCGTGGAGAGCAAGCTGAAAGATTCCTTAAAAGGAAAAAGGCGGAAAGAGGCCAGCCGACAGCGGAAGCTCCGAAGCGTAATTTTGTCCCACGCGGCAAAGGGAAAGAGCAGCCTAAGACAGCGGTTGCGAACCAAACATTTCAACTCCAACCCCAGCAGCAGCAGCAGCAGCAGCAACGGACGCCGCAACAGGCACAATCAACGTGGCAACCTGGGCCACAGAAACAGAAGGCCTCAGAGCCGCGATTCCCGAAGTCCTATTCCTTTAGGGACGACGAGATTCCCGGTCTCTTCAAATATCTTGTCGAAAATAACAAGATCAAGCTCCCTCCGATTCGTAATCAAGAGGAGGCAATGAAGACTAATGACCCAAGATACCGTGGCGCACTATAGGCGTTCATCACCCCACTAAATCCTCGCTTCACCTTTAAAGACAAAATCCGTGCTTTAATTGGACGTAGGGTCATCACTATGAAGCCGCCCAAAGAAAAGAAGGTCGGAGCAAATGCGTATCCATAAGCTTTGGGTCAGTGCCATTGACATGGTTTGAACCCAAACCGTAGTCAAAGTCGCAATGAAGACGGTGAACGACCCACACGAAAGCAACGCCGTAAAGGTCTTGTATCATATACGTACCCCAAATGGCTAAGTCCTCGTGGATTCACCCGACTCGCTTAAGGATGAGCAAAGGTAGCCTCTTCCTCATCAAAGAAAAATCAAAACAGAGGGGAAATGCATGCCATGCTACTCCGCACTCGAGGGAGATGACGAACAGGTGGTAACATTCCAGCTGTCCGAAGGGGAGCCTGAAGCCCACGCCACCAGGAGTGGACACGAGTATAAATACAAGTACCCTGAAATCTCTGACCCAAATGCCAAGACACTATCAGAGCTGGGGGTACCAACAACACCCCTCACCGCGACCGAAAAGGCAAAAGATAAACACCACGTGAAGTTCAACTCCGGCAGCCTCGATTCACGCCCGATTGAAGAGATAAACCGAACTTCAACTCTCCGCATCGCTTTGATGTAATGGCACACTAATAATATCCCCGCAAGGATCACTCTATACGAGTTGTTGCGGTTATCAAAAGAGACGAGAGAAGCCCTTCAAGAAGCCCTCGCCGATTCGGAAGTCTTCCTCACCCAGATTAGGCCGAGTCCAGAAGAGTCGGCCCAACAATGCAATCTTGCGACTAAACACTTCCCCTGCATCACTTTTACAAAGGAGGATATGCAGACGAGGAATTCCAAGCACGATAGGCCGCTATACTTCACCGGGTATATTGGTTCTAGCGGTTAACCGATCCAAGTCGATCCGGTTCCACAGGAGCATCATGCCCTACCATGTATCATCTTGAATTCTCGCCAAGAAGTCGGCATCGACAGCACAATGATTTATGGATTTAACACCAGCGGTCTCGCCGCTGGTAAGATCCTGATAAAGTGCCAAATGGGGACTTAAAGTCCAAGTCACCGCTATGTGATTGACGCAGACTTCCTATAACTTATTGTTGGTCGACCTTGGATCCACAATAATGTTATAGTCCCTCTACTCTTCATCAGTGTCTCAAATATGTAGACACGAATAATGAGGTCAAGACGGTGGTCGTGGACAAACAACCGTTTAAGGGGATGGAGAATTATTTCACTGATTCTCTCCTCTACGGTAATGAGTCCGAAATCAATCATCGGCCCAAGGTACGGACAGCTGTGAAGAAGCCGACACCAAACCGGCTTGGTTATAGTGGAGGTTTTGTTTTAAAGGACATTGTACCCCTTGTAATCAATCTTGACAATGAAGAATCGCCGATGAACATTGTAATTGGCAAATTGCCGATGAATCAATAAATGACGATTTAGAGTATCCTTTGTCTTTGAATGATGTGATGACAGTTTATACAATGATCCAGAAGACACACCCAACTCGATCATCTTGCTTTACACAAAAGCAGCTCCGACTCTTTGGGACAAAGACTCGCCATCCCACCTAAGATCGAGTAGTGAAAAGACTTGGTTTACTAAAAGGAGATGCGCTCCAACACCGAATCATTTCTTTGAAGAAGATGAAGATGACAACGGACCTATCCTCCACACATTCGTGATATAGTCCAAACACCGGGTATCATGAAGAAATGGGGTACAACTTGACACAAGGTGAAGGTCTATGTTTCGACGAGGTCCTCGAGTCCCCTAAACGCATATGTCCCAAGAGGGAAGCCGATAACTACTATGCATTTAGAAGGAGATTGGGATACTTAATCCTCCTCGAAGATGAATGCGCATGGTCGATTGATAATAATCCACCCGATGAGGGAGACGGACATTCGCCCCGATTCTTCGGCTGGGATTCCGACACCACCTCTGAGAAGCTTTCAAGGCTTTAATGTCAAATATGGCTTCAGCTGATCCCCGCTACTATTGAGGATGATGAAGATATGCCAACATGGGAAGACCCATGGATCCATCAACTCCAAGAGCTTTGGGGATAGATTCGAACAAAGAGAACCCCCACTAAGGATGAAGTAGTCCGATTAATATGGGCGAGGAAGAGCATCCTAAGCTCATAAACATCAGCAATACTCTTCCCCGAAGAGAAGGAAGAGTTAATTGCCTTAATCAGGAAGTATATCGATGTATTCACCGAGCTATGAGGACATGCCAGACTCGACTCTAATGTGGCGACACATCGCCAACATCAAGATGGATGTCAAACCCGCCAAGCAACAAAGAAGACGGTTTCGCCCACAAATATTGCAAGCAATCATTGACAAGTGAAGAAACTCATAGAATCGGATTCATCGAAGAAATTCAACATCCGGATTGGGTGGCTAATATAGTCCCTGGCCATGAAGAAGAATGGTTCGATTAGGATCCGTGGTCGATTCACAGACCTCAACGCCGCTTGCCCAAAGGATGATTTCCGCCAATCACCGACGCCATAGTTGACAATACATGTGGATTTGAAAGGATGTCCTTTATGGATGGCTTTTCGGGTATAATCAAATCAAGATGCACCCCGATGACGCTTAAACACACGCCGCTCGTAACGCTTCCATCGGTATATTTAACTACACTCATGCCGCTCGCTTGAAGAACGGCCGGCACATACCGAAGCAATGACGGAGATTTTCCAAGATCTTCGAAAACGGTCATGCTACCGACGATTTAGTCGAAAAGTCGCGGACAAAGGAGATCACATCAAAGATCTTAGAACGGTATTCGAGCTCATGCGAACTCATCAACTAAAGATGAACCCTGCCAAATCCTTCCTTGGGATGTCCAGTGGCAAGTTCCTGGCTTTGTCGCCACAAGGGCATCCACGCCGATCCCGATAAAGTGGCGATTCAAGAGTTGCAACCTCCGAAATCCGAGAGAACCTGAGTTACAAGGGCGACATATCCGACGGTTCATATCGAACCTATCCGAAGTGCCAACCGTTTCAAAATTGAATAAGAAGGGCGGTCATTTATTTGATGACGCCGCCAAGGCATTCAAGAGATCAAATCAGATCTCGCTAAACCTCCCGTTTGCACCGCGCCGGAAAACCGCTTTTGATCTACGCCAAGGCAACGGATCACTGCTAAGCGCTTTACTCGCGCAAGACGACGCATACGGTCACGTCAGTGCGTATTACCCGAGTCAACATTAGTCGCCGAAGTCTCGATATCCAATGGTCGGAGAAGCGGCCTTGCATTAGTGTTCGCGATTCGTAAAATGCGCACTATTTAGCCACGACGATTTATGTTATCTCTAACGAACCTCCCGATATTTATGACCCACCGCCTCAATGAGTCAAGGTTGGCTTAAATGGGCCTTGCTCTTGTCCCAATATGACTTGCACTTCAAACAACAAGTCGGCCAAAGGACAAGCGACAGATCTCTCGCCACCACAACGGATGCGCTTGAGCTATATGATGATCTTCCTGATGAAGTGCAAGAAGTCAACACTCGCACGCAACAAATACATCGTATTTTGACTGGAGCTCGCTACCAATGTGGCAAGTGCCCCTGATGTTCTAAGATTTCACGGAGTCGGGTTGTCTTAGTTTCCCTGGAATCATGTCATGCCCCGTGCTTATTCACCACCAACCTTGTTCCAATAACGAGTCAATACAACGCGCTACTTATCGGACTTAGTTTCGCCAAGGAGCCGAGGGTCAGTATCTCAAGCGCATCGGCGATTCGCAATTGATAGTTAAGCAGTTCGCGTGGTGACTACTAAGTCGAATCGATCTAATCCCCTATCATCGATAGCCGTTGAAATAGCGGACTCATTCAAGAATTCTTCATCGAATATATCCCACGCCCAAAACGCCACGCAGATGCATCGGGCAAGTAGTCGTGTCGTTAGCACAACCTTCCAGACCGAGCAATTAGTTACGGCCAGACTCACCAACTCTTCGTACCAATATATGATGACACAAGAAGATAAGGGGTAGTTACCAAAGAAGTACATGCAACCCAAACCAAATTGGAGCCCCGAGATTGGCGCTTCCTATCATCGACACGCCTTACATGGTATTCTCAAGAAGCGGAAGGAGAGAGAGTCAATCCTAAGAGCTCCAAGATTCTTTTACGACACGTAAAACCCGTGATGCTATATCACGGGTACGATGGTTCTTACGTTTGCCCTGAACAAAGAGCGTGAGGTCCTTCGAAGCACACGAAGGTGAATGGTGCGCTCTACCGGTCCCAAGCTCACGAAATGGGCTACTTTTGGCCCACGATGATTAATGACGCTGGTCAGTATGCTCGGAAATGCCACGCCGTCAAATTCACGCTAATTATATGCATCACCTCGAAGCGCTTGCATCCTTCACCACATCCCGCCATTCGAGACATGGGGAATGGACGTTGTAGGTCCCATTTTTCCTCCGGCCTACCAAAGGCTTATCGGTTTATTCTAGCGATCACCGACTACTTCCCAAGTGGTCAAGCAATCCCGCTAAAGGAAGTAAAGGCGAAAACCGCCATTAAATTTATCAAACACCATGTCATCTATCGACATGGTGTCCCAAGACGGATCGTGCATGACAACGGTCCCCAATTCATCGCCAATTCCTTCATCGTTTTGCGAAAAATTCAAAATACAAGATGTCTCGCCGACGTTCTATAATCCAAGCAAATGGATTAGCCGAGGCATTCAACAAGACAATCATCAAAATTTTGTCAAGCTTGTGAAGAATAACAAGCTTAGACCGATGATAAACTCGAGAAGCACTCGGCATATCGCACAACCAGACGACGCCAACCGAGCGACTCCGCACTCGGGTTTACTGCGCGGCGCTTCTCCGCTGGAAGTTCAGATTCGCCACTGACGCCTTTCAACAGAGATGACGACCAAAGAACAACATCGTAAACGCCTCAAGAGCTTGAGATGTTAGATGAGAAGCTCGAGGCTCAACAATGCATTGAGTTCTACCAAGCTAGGATGTCGAGGGCTTTCAACAAGAAAGTTCGACAGAGAACCTTTAGAGAAGGAGATTTGGTCCTCGCCGCCGACGATCGATAATCCTCACTTCCAAGAAGAAAGATAAATTCAACCTAAATGGGAGGGCCCGCTTGTAATAGAAACGGTCTACTTAATGGTGCGATCGCTTAATTACCCTAATGGCACCGCAATTAATGCCGATAATGGGAAGTTCCCCAAGAAATACTACCCTTAGTATCTTCGAGATAACCCGTTTCAACGGGAAGTTCCTCGTGGGATGTGTTACCCACTTTCCTTGAGGATAACCTTAGATTTATCCTCCATCATAATTTCCCCCACCGATCAAATTCCTTGACGGTGGGCCTACAAATTTTCTGGTACATTGCCACAATCTCCTCTTGATTCCTTCTATGAACAAGAGGCCCAATTAAAATCCCTTTTACGCCGGAGATAGAATATAAAATTCTTCCTCTCCAAGCATTAGACCCCTTTCGTGATAAACGGAGGGGTTCTTTCCATCTTTATCTTAGGTAGCTACCGATCAAGGTATGCGCCGATATTTTCGACAAAGTTGTCCGATCAAGGTCGCCTCGAAGTCTTTTCGGTTCTCGGAGTGGAGATCCCACTCTTAGTTCCATCTCTCCTAGGTAGCGCCGATCAAGGTATGCGCCGAGATTTTCGCACTGTGTTGTCCACCAAGGTCACCTCGAAGTCTCTTTCGCTCTCTGAGTGGAGATCCCACTCTTAGTTCCATCTTTATCTTAGGTAGCCGACCGAAGGTATGCGCCGATTTTCGCACTGTGTTGTCCGACCAAGGTCACCGAAGTCTCTTCGATTCTGAGTGGAGATCCCACTCTTAGTTCCATCTTCATCTTAGGTAGCCCGATCAAGGTATGCGCCGGATTTTCGCACTGTGTTGTCCGCCTCAAGGTCACCTCGAAGTCTCTTCGGTTCTCGGAGTGGAGATCCCACTCTTAGTTCCATCCTCATCTTAGGTAGCCGACCGAAGGTATGCGCCGATATTTTCGCACTGTGTTGTCCGACCGAAGGTCACCGAAGTCTCTTCGATTCTGAGTGGAGATCCCACTCTTAGTTCCATCCTCATCTTAGGTAGCCGACCAAGGTATGCGCCGATATTTTCGCACTGTGTTGTCCGAATCAAGGTCGCCTCGAAGTCTTTTCGCTCTCTGAGTGGAGATCCCACTCTTAGTTCCATCTTTATCTTAGGTAGCTACCGATCAAGGTATGCGCCGAGATTTTCGCACTGTGTTGTCCGATCAAGGTCACCGAAGTCTTTTCGATTCTCGGAGTGGAGATCCCACTCTTAGTTCCATCCTCATCTTAGGTAGCGCCGACCGAAGGTATGCGCCGAGATTTTCGCACTGTGTTGTCCGACCAAGGTCACCGAAGTCTCTTCGATTCTGAGTGGAGATCCCACTCTTAGTTCCATCTTTATCTTAGGTAGCGCCGACCGAAGGTATGCGCCGATTTTCGCACTGTGTTGTCCGACCAAGGTCACCGAAGTCTCTTCGATTCTGAGTGGAGATCCCACTCTTAGTTCCATCTTCATCTTAGGTAGCCGACCGAAGGTATGCGCCGATTTTCGCACTGTGTTGTCCGACCGAAGGTCACCGAAGTCTCTTCGATTCTGAGTGGAGATCCCACTCTTAGTTCCATCCTCATCTTAGGTAGCCGACCGAAGGTATGCGCCGATATTTTCGCACTGTGTTGTCCGACCAAGGTCACCGAAGTCTCTTCGATTCTCGGAGTGGAGATCCCACTCTTAGTTCCATCCTCATCTTAGGTAGCGCCGACCGAAGGTATGCGCCGATATTTTCGCACTGTGTTGTCCGATCAAGGTCGCCTCGAAGTCTTTTCGGCCTCTGAGTGGAGATCCCACTCTTAGTTCCATCTTTATCTTAGGTAGCGCCGACCGAAGGTATGCGCCGAGATTTTCGCACTGTGTTGTCCGACCGAAGGTCACCGAAGTCTTTTCGATCCCTACAAAGAAGGAATCTCATTGGTAGCCTCATCCCGAAATAGAACACATTCTTCCTTTCCCACCTCAATCAATCTTAATCCGGTTCAGTATTCTCCCAAAAGAAGACACCAAGATTCATCTTGGGGCATTTTATCCTAAGCCTAAGAAGGATAAAGCCAACGATCACACGCTGCTGTCGGTTTAGTCTTTTCTCCGATTGAAGAAGACACCGTAGATCGATTCGGGTATTTTATCCCGGCCTAAGAAGGATAAAGCCAACGCCACACGCTGCCGCTTAGTCTTTCCCCGATTGAAGAAGACACCAGAGATCGATTCTGGGGTATTTTATCCCGAAGCCTAAGAAGGGATAAAGCCAACGCCTAACACGCGTTGCCGGGTAGTCTATTCCCGTGATAAAAGACGGCTTCACGTATTCAACATCGTAGCATTAAGTCTAGAAGAGTTTCATTCTTTAGCACAACGCCGTGTAGAATGGATTTAGAAAATCTACATGCTAGCCCAACTCAAACGTAGTTGGTAAAGGCTCATCAAACCCGCTGAAGGCCGGGTTGGCCAATAACCCTAAAGTCGACGCCTAACAAGCGCGTTTCGGCTTAGTCTTTTTCCGATTGAAGAAGACACCGAGATCGATTCTCGGGTATTTTATCCCGCCTAAGAAGGATAAAGCCAACGCTTCACACGCTGCTGCCGTTTAGTCTTTTTCCATTGAAGAAGACACCGTGAGTTTGATTCGGGTATTTTATCCCAAGCCTAAGAAGGATAAAGCCAACGCCACACGCTGCTGCCGGTTTAGTCTTTTTCCCATTGAAGAAGACACCGTGAGTTTGATTCTCGGGTATTTTATCCCAAACCTAAGAAGGATGAAGTCAACGCCTAACACGCTGCCGCCGGTTTAGTCTTTTTCCGATTGAAGAAGACACCAGAGATCGATTCTGGGGTATTTTATCCCGAAGCCTAAGAAGGGATAAAGCCAACGCCTCACACGCGTTGCCGGGTGGTCTCTTGCTCGTAAAAGAGTACAAAGACTATGTATTCAATATCATAGCAACAAGTCTAGAAGAGTTTCATTCTTTTAGCACAACGCCACGCATGAACGGATCCGATAATCCGCGACGCCAGCCCAACTCAAACGGTAGTTGGTAAAGGCTAATCAAACCCGCTGATGGTCGAGGGTTTGCCAAAATCCTATAAGTATTATGGTTAATTATTTCGACGGCAAAAGAATCATAAGAAATAATGAAAGGAATAAATCTTATTCATTTGAAGATAGAAGGAGCTACAATTGTCGGACAATCGATTCAAGCAAAGTTGAGATAATCACAACGACGCATAAACAAAGAAAACGGAGAAGTCTCGAGACCAAAGCAACACGCCGACTTCATTGGCGCATCTAGTAATGTGAAGGAAGCGAGGTCGCCTTTGACGGCGCTAGTTTTTCCTCCCGCTTTCGCCGAACCCGAAGCGCTGGCTTCCTTCAAGTTCCGCAGTTTCAAAGCATAGCGCCGCGATGTTCCCGACGATCGCCGAGGACTTGCTCTCACGCTCGCTGACGCTCGACTCGTACACTCACGCTGCGGAAATTCTTCAAAGTCTTCTCCCTTGAGCGTCCCGATTCTCGTGGCGACCGACATGGGTGTGGTACCGCCTATCTCGACGCCGCAGTGACGCCGCCGCCATAGGAGTTCGCGAAAATAACCTCTTGTTCGATATTCTCCTCGCTAAATGCGCTGCTCACGAAGTTTTGATCCGAGCCTCGCCGATGAGTCGCTTCACCTCATTGCATGAATCAAAAGGCTAAACTCTCCACACGGCACGCTAAGAGTTAGCCGCCTAGTGAGCTTTTGCTCACAACGATTAGCTAGCCGAGGGCCACCAACAC
Source organism: Asparagus setaceus (assembly GCA_012295165.1). Lineage (NCBI taxonomy): Eukaryota > Viridiplantae > Streptophyta > Magnoliopsida > Asparagales > Asparagaceae > Asparagus > Asparagus setaceus. Next base: position 128,320 of record WHSE01000013.1, read on the forward strand.
GCTGAATTTCTCCAAGCTACTCAATATGAATGGGCGAAGACCATAAAGGTCGCGATCTAACCCCGATAATAGAGATCGCCTGCTTTCAAACCATTCTCCAACAAATGAAGGAGACCCATCACGTAACCGAATCAGAATGCAGATTTTGGCCCGGGCAATCTCGCGATAGGTTGAATCCGTGGAAGTGGTCCGCCAAGATTAACTCGGGCCTCCACCCACGCCTCTACACTCAAGGGTCGGAAATCCCGCTGCCAAGGTCGTATGAAGGCGGATCGGATGATGGAAGCGATCCTCAAACTCGCCATCCCAAATTATGATAGTAGGCTCAGCCATGGTTTCTTCCTCGCTGGTGTTCACTGGCCGCGTTCGCCTCTGTGGAAAGAGGTCTTCCTGATGACCTTAAGAATCGAGACTTGACATTTGGAGCCTTCAAATAGACCTAATAGTCATCTGAGCATCCGCCACCACAAGAGAACAAAGGGTTAACAGATCATTTAGGAGGAATATCTTGAAAAGGAAACAAAGATAAGGCGAGAACTCTTCTAAGAAACCCCGAGATTGAGTCATTTACCTTATATCGGTATGACGATTTCACCCAGATCGAATACCCTGAGAACGATAAATGTAGTCGCAGAAACAAAGCTAATAATATATATCCCGCTCTACTAAGCAAGAGTACGGTATGAAATCGCCCCGCTAAAGATATCGAGACGGTGATGACCAAGCAAAACCAATCAGGTAGCTTCCATCCCCACAAAGGAGAATTTCGCTCTTCCCAATCGCTTCACAAAGGAGAACGGCTGGGTCATAACGAGAGTACACACCAAGCGCCGGTCCCCACAAAGGAGGAGTTCGCTCTTCCCAATCGCCACAAAGGAGAACGAAGCGGGATATAACGTATATACACGAAGGTAATAAGTTGGCGCACCACCGAAGAAGGAGGCGCAGATTCCTGCGGCGAAGTCGACCGCCTCTGAGCTGCGGATCTCCCCGACGACATCTGGCTGCAAAAATATAACAAAAGTCGATACATGGCTAAAAAATCAACAAATAAAGTGTCAAAAGGCTACACAATCCGATGCCGAACCCGACGAAGCTCGGCCGGGCTGCTGCCGCCGGGCTGCCGCCAACAAGACTGCCGCCACGGCATGGGCTGCCGCTAACAAGACTTCAGCCACGGTAAGTGGGCATCGGCGCATCAGCCCTGGCCGGCTACAGGGCCGGGCGAAGAAGCGCTCGCTGCTGGCGCGGGCGCTTAGCGACAAGCCCGGCCATGAAGGCCGGCGCTACGCTTTACCGGCAAATTAACGCCACTGCGGACCGGCCGCCATTCGCTGCTCGGCTCTTTCCTCGTGGTCCGCAAGCACCGCACGACAAGAAAAAGAAGAAAAGAAGAAAAAGACTCGTAAGGCTCTCGTGATGCATACCTTGTTGATCGAGGAAGAAAAGACAAGAAGCTTAGATGAAAACAAGAGAGAGAGAGCACTGTGGGGCCGCCTAGGTCAAGCAAGAAAGAGGCCTTGTGGGTATTTATAACAATCCCACATGGACCCACCTCTTGAACAAGGACTCCTATTTGGCAAGAAGTAGGAATTCTAATTGGAGCCCAAATCAATTCCAATTAGGACTCTAATCAGCCCCTAATTAGGAGCCCTAATTGGAACCTTATCCGATGTCAAAATAGTGCCAAATCGGTCCGCTAATTGGCTCCTACTCCTCCGCCATATTTGGAAAATTCAAGATTTATTCGGCAGATAACACCTCATGGATTGCATCGACGCCAATCAACGCCACCAATCCTACCCAACTAGGATTACGAGTATAAACCGCTTCCCAATTTGTCGAAGTTCCTAAGAATATTCTCACAAGAAATATTCTTAGGGATAACTCGATCGTATGATTGCATCGACGATCAACTCCGCCGCCTAATCCTACTCCAACTAGGATTACGTAGTATAAACCGCTTCCTAATTTGTCGAGAAGTTCTAAGAATATTCTCACAAGAAATATTCTTGGATAACTCGATCGGCATTGCATCGACGCATCAACGTCGCCAATCCTACTCCAACTAGGATTACGGTATAAACGCTTTCCTAATTTGTCGAGAAGTTCCCTAAGAATATTCTCACAAGAAATATTCTTAGGGATAACTCGACGGCGGATTGCATCGACGCCGCATCAACGCCGCCTAATCCTACCCAACTAGGATTACGAGTATAAATCAAGCTCTAATTTGTCGAGAAGTTCCCTAAGAATATTCTCACAAGAAATATTCTTAGGATAACTCGATCGGCGGATTGCATCGATTTATCAACGCCGCCTAATCCTACTCCAACTAGGATTACGCAGTATAAACCTGCTTCCAAATTTTCGACGAGGAGTTCCCTCGAGAATAAATCCATATTCTTAAGGATAACTCGATAACCCTTAATTTCCTCCCACCATAATATCCAAGAGAGGAATAACTGGACGAGGCTGAAAGTCACTACGACACCGACAATATGTCCAAACAAGAAACTTCACCCACCGTGGATAATCATATCCCAACAACGGTCAAAGCGCCGCGACTCACGAATCGAAGGCTAGGACGATGGTTGAAAGCCAAATGGTCTCCTATTTCAACAAGGAATCCTGAGGATATCTCCATGAAAAGATCAGCCCTCCCATGTGGTTAAACCAACAACACACGGATGATGGAAGAAATAACCGATCGAGGGTTATGAAATTCCATGTACTCGACATTAACCAACATGTCGCCAACAAGGAGTTCGCCGACATACGATAAGTCCAAAAGTCCATGGTTAGTCAAACAACAACCAACCGACACGAAGTTACAAGCAAAACTCACACCACCAATCAAGATTTCAACAAACAAACGACAATAAATGCAAAGACCGCGATCTTATCGTGAATCCTACAAAGAACCGGATGATCCAAAGAATCAAGACTTGAAGCTATCTTTTGGGACCTCAAATGATCGCGTCGAACTATCATGTCCAAAGCATCCTGCACTCATTAAGAATTGAGACCAGACGCTTTGAGGGGGTATCCAGGGCTGAAAATATACTTACAAGATCTCCAAACCAACTCGTGACAGGAGTCGGCGAATGACAACCCATCGAATGATACCGACGCTGAATCGCTAAGACGCCAACTCGACGGCTAACCCCACAGCCACAAGCACGGCTTAAACCGACTTGAACAGACGATCGATCCCGTGATCTGGAACCGAACAAACCAAGAGTTAGTCCCGAACCAAATACGCATCGAACCTAAGTCCGAGAAGGCCAAGAGTCAATAGTGTGGCCTAAACCCGAGACCGAGAAAACGGCTAAACGGGCAAAACGGCGAACGGCGCGCCGCCAACTGGCCGAAGTTAACTCGCCAGGCCGAAGCGGTTCGGCACATGGGCCGAGCTACCCTACCAACTTGGCCGAGGTGCTACCAAGTGGCCGAGCCGCCACAGACCCCTATTGTATAAATAGGGGCGGTCTTGTTGGTTGAGGGGATTTTTCTGAGGTGTGGATTTTGAGGATTTGGCTCGAAACTCGGGATTTTCGAGGAATTCGCGACGAGATCCACGAGTCGCCGACGACCGCTCCGGAAAGCACCGGGCGAGCACAAGTCCAGCCGACGCCGATCCACAAATCGGGTAAGAAAACTCGGTCAACTACAGATACCCTCTAGGTTAAGCTTCGCCTTTAATCTCGTGGATAGCGCAGTGATTTCTCCTTGTATCTCACCCGCCCGCTGATCCTCTCCTTCGCGCGATCCCCGCAGCATCCTCTCCTTCGCGGAGTGTGATTCCTCAGCGCTTGCTTTTCGGAACGAGCCCTTTTATACCAGTAGTTCCTTAACCCGTGCCTCTACTTGATTGAATTGTGCGTGGTCCACTGACACAAAAGTCCCCGACGTGCAAAGAACTCCACGCAAGCCAGGACCTCGATATAACAGATCCTCGTGTTTGTTCACAAGGATAAAAGTTGTAATCTTTTTGATTTTCATTGTAAGTACTTTTAAAATAAAAGGCATTTCGAATTTTGTTGTAGGCCAAAGAAGCCGTAAACAAGTTCAAATCAATGACAATCATCCCAACTTTTCCGCAACAATTCGGCCCTGCATGTGATTTTTACCGAAATGATCCCATCCTCACGCGTTGTTCATTGGCACTCAAAGGGTAGCCTTGAATGGTTCCGCAAACTCGATTCCCATCTATCAAATCATGGGTCGACTTAGAGAAACCGTTTTGGCCCGCTTCTTCGACGAATTTACACCGAAGTTTCAATGGCGACCCAATCGCCGGTAGCTTAAGAAAACAGAGGCAACAATGAATTTGTGAAAAGGTTCGAATCGATCACAGATTGCCGAACAGTAGCCGATACTACCCCGATCGAGATGTGCCGCAATAATCTCATTGGCATCTTATCCCGACTTCTGTCGTGGAAACCGGACCGAAGGAGTTGGTACGCCAAGGTGAACAAGTGGAAAACATGATCAAGCGCCTGGAAGCTGAAGAACCCCAGCACAAAAAGGGAACTTCTGAACCGACTTTCACCAGGAACCATCCTCGGTCGAAGGGAAAGGAAACCATATCGCCGACTTAATCCCCCCAAGACGCCAAGAACATCAGAACTGCCGCTGGGCCTCTGCAGGCAATATCAAGGAAGATCGGTGGTTCACCTTGACACACTCCTACAGAAAGCAATAGGATCAAGCTTCCGTAGGCCGCAAGACCAAGAAGTGGGCAAGACAGATGACCCAAACTATTGCGGCTCCACCGATTCTCCGCCTACCACCCAACGCCAGTGTTACATCCTCAAAGACAAACTCCGTGCTCTCTTTGAGGCGGGGTGTTGAAGAAGGAAAAGTCCAAAAGAATGTAACCACTAACATGGTCACCTTAAGATTGGGACCGCCCCTCGGCATCCACGCGACCGCAGTGTATCATACCTATTCCCAAAGCAGCAGCCGAGGACCATTAACGCCGATCCTCACAATCGCCAGAAAGGGCTTGGTACCACGACTCTACCATCGACAAGTCATGTGGGTTCACCCCGACCTCCTCAAAGACGAAAGCAAAGGATTTCCCGAAACGGCCAAGGTGGGCAAACGAGGCAAACCCGCGAATGTCATCTCAGAATTCCGATGGAATCGAACAGGATAGCAACCCCACCGAACTCGGTGAAGAGGCAACAGATTCGCCACAAGAGCGGAAAGATTTCGCTAAGAATTATCCCACGGTCACAGATGACCCGAAACAATCGTGAACATCACGAGAATGCCGACAAACCAAGCTCGAGCAACCCGCCTTCCGGCGAAGGCGGCTCGCAATTTAGCAAATATCCCAAAGAAGGATCACATTATACGAAGCTCGCTCCATCAAGGTCAACCCGAGGCTCATGAGAGGCTCTAGCCAACTCGGAATTTACCACTTTTCTACCGGCCCCCAGGAAGAGACGAGAAAAGCTATCCCCGCTAGCGTCGCCGTGTGTCCCGCAACATCCCCTCAGATCACCTTCACCCCGTGATGACATGCTCATCAATAGCACGCCTCACGACTGTGCCTTTTACTTCATGTGGTACGCCGGCTCTCCAAAGTGGATAGAATCCAAGTGGACCCGGATCGGCTTTGAGCATTATTCCCTTGACGCCATCAAGTCCCTAGGGATACCTCAGCGTAAGTTTGTCTACGCATTTACCACTACCATCTTTGGCTTCAACGCCACAGGACGCTGCCGCTTGAAAGATCCGCCAAATGCCGCTTAGGCAATATGAGGACGGAAGTAACTCCGCGCCATCCACGCAGTAACCATCTTACAATATGCCGCTGGGCGACCGTGGATCCATAACAACCGCATCGTCTCCGCCTACTTTGCACCAATGCCTAAAGTAATGGATGATAATGGTCGTCAAGACAAGATTCACATAAACGTACTCTTCAAAGGTGGAGAATACTTCACCACTCTTTGCTCTACCAAGACTCGAGTCTGGTCGTAAGGTGCCGATCAAGACCCGGATAGCGTAATGAGGCCGACTGTGAGTCCGAAGACAATGAGGGTCTTGTCCTATGACATTGAACCCATTGTAATCGGTCATGAGGCCTTGTTATCACCAATTCGATGAGCTGCGAGCTCACCTCATGAAACTCCCGAATTTGCTTACTCCTCGCCTAGTTCGAAGCTAACGCTTCGTGAATGCAACAACTCGGTTTCGTGGTTGACCAATAATTCGCCCCTCGCGATTTGCCTGTGTTCAAAGATAACAAGACCGACAAGCCGATGATCGAAGTTCACGAGCCGCCTTTGTCGCATCTGCCGAGGAGATTATCAACAAGAGATCATCTTTGAAGGGTTGACATGTCCACGCGATACGATGTGGGATCTACTCAGAGGACGCATGAACCCGACCTACGCTCATAATTACGTACCGAAAGCCAGCGCTTACGATGGAAGGCATGGGTTACAGCCTTCTCGCCCTAAAGAAGGCTTGAACTACCGCAAAGGCAGAAGATCACCCAGCCCGCTTATGGCCAAAGGGAAAGCCCGACGACATTACGGCGTAACGTAAGAGGGCCGGGTTATGTCTCCTCCTTCGTAATGGTAACCGCCACTTGGACGATATCCAAAGGAAGCTCGCCAGAGATCAATCATCTACCTCCCTGGGATTCGGGATGTCGTGTTGTCGGGCCGGTTTACAAGCCTCACAAACAACATGACTACTCGCTGATACCGCTGAGGTCCAAGTAAACGAGCGTGTCCCGCTCATGATGAAGCATGGGATCGCCACGCCACCAATGGAGCGCATGCTTCGAAAGCAATGAAACCGCCCACCGAGGATAAAATTCTCCGTGGACATGGGAGAGGAGGCCAACCCCAAACCCATATTTATCGGGCTTAGCTTACTTCCCCAAGAGAGGGAAGAGCTCATATCTCTTTCAAGGAATACATCGATGTCTTCACTGAATTATGAAGATATGCCCTACGATCCTGTGTCGCCATGCATCGCTTTGACATCAATCCGAGGCCAAACCCGCGAAGCAAAGAAGAAAGACGGTTTCGCCCGCAGATTAGGAAGCAATTGTGGCGAAGTAAAAGGCTCGTGAAGGCGGCTTCATCAAGGAGGAACAAGACCCGATGGTGTCCAACATCGCCCCAGCCAAAGAAAATGGCAAATTAGAACTCATACGACTATAGGGACTCAATGCCGCTATTCTAAAGACGAAGCCCGCATCCATCACGGATGTCATCATCGACAACACATGCGGTTTCGAAGGATGTCATTCATGGACGGTTTCGGGTACAACCAAATCAAAATGCACCCCGAGGATGAGAAACATACTGCTCGTAACTATGGGAATATATCGTTATACCTGCTATGCCATTCGCTCAAGAATGCGACCTATCAACGCTACCATGAGCACCATTTTCCAAGACCATCCGAAAGACGGCCAATGCTACGTAGATGACTTAGCATGAAGAGCCGTGGATAAAGCTGACCACCTTGGCGAATTCGAGAACGGTGTTCGACATCATGCGAAACACCAATCAAAATGAACCCCACAAAATCATTTTAGATGTCCGCTGGTATTTCGTTTCTGGCTGCTAATGACGAAGGGGTTTATGTCGATTCTAACAAAACTGAGCCATCCAAGAACTCCAACCACCTAGAATCTCAAGGAATTGAGGGGATTGCAAGGGCGATATCCAAGGTTCATCGCGAAATCTTTCTGCCACTCTTCTCCAAATTGATGAAGAAGGGGGTACGCGCACGGGATGAATCTGCCGCCAGCATTCGAGGAAATCAAGCTGCTATCTTTCAACCCACCGGCATCGGGCCCCTAATCTCTCAGCAAGCCGCTCGTATGTGCGAAATACTTTAACACTTCTTGGCCGCCTCCTAGCACAATGACGACGCCGGTCAATGGTGAGCCGCAGATACTACATGAGTAGGACTTTGCAAGGAGCCGAACGATACCCCATGATCGAAAAGGAGTGCCTAGCCCTCGTGTTCGCACCGTAAAATGCTGCACTACCGGCTTGGCCGACTATTCATGTCATCTCAAAGATGAACCCATCCGAAGTCTTCATGACAACCCAATCCCTAAATTGGCACCTTAGCAAGGTGGGCACTCTTGTTGTCTCAAGACGACATCCATTTCATGCCACGCCGTAAACTGGCCAGGGCAGCCATCTCGCGATCTCATGGCTACCACCCGACGGGTCAAACACGGAATTATTCAAGACATGCCGATGAAACCTATGAGGTCAACATGACTTCACGAAGGAAATTACGCTCTACTGACGGGCTGCCTCGGTCGGGACCGGGCCAATCGTGGCGGTGTGTGGAGTAGTCTTGGTCTCCCCAAGAAACCACACGATACCCTGCCTTCTTCTAATCGAGCCATGCTCCAACAATGTGGCCGAGTACAATGCGATGCTCATTGACTCAATCTCGCCAAAGACTTGGGGTAAAGCACCTCGAGGCTTATGGCGATTCTCACCATCGCCGCATGATGACGGAGAGTATGAAGTTAGAAATGATGATCTAATTCCATGCCACCGGAAAGGGCTATCGAAATAGCCAAATCATTTGGATGCCGTGATCGAAAGCACGCGTTTCGCTCCAAGAACACGCGACGCAGATGCTTTGGCTTCATTAGCGCCAACTTGGCTCAACCGCTAGAACGAGCCAAAGACGCCACCGCTATGAAGCCGACGGCTATTCCCGACTAATCCCGCCTTCCGGCAACACGCATCGCAATAAAACTACTGAGCTGAGACCGGTGCTTCCTAATCATTGACTATGTCCTTTACGGTATGCTACCCGAGACGCATGAACGGATTCTTCCGCAGACGCTTCCGATGTTTTACTTCGATTCGACGACAAAACATTGTATCAAGGTCATATGACGCAAGATGCCGCCCGATGCTCCCTCGCGACCGACCTGGCACGGAGGCCCTACAGAAGCCCATGATGGTACCGCGGCGCCCACCAACCGACCCAAGTTTGGGATCGCCAGCCTTTAAGAATGGGCATACCGGGCCCAAAATGATTAGCTTAATCTTTGTTGCCTATGCCAAACGCCGCCACGCTGCCAAATCCACGCATTACATACCATACCGCATCGGAAGATTTTGATCCGACAAAATGTAATCTCGCGGCCATTTGAGACATGTACATATTGCCTGACCAATAGCCACCATCGCGAAAGGGCACGCTTTATCCTCGCAATAACCGAATACTTTTCTGGCAATGGTATGTACCTTTGGCGGTGAAGTCAAGACTAGCGCCGCGGATAAGGTTCATCGCACCATATTGTTGATTTATATATTCTCAAGATTATATTTTGATGATAACAATATGTGTTCTATATATATATGTTTTTGTGGTATAACTTGTTGATGCATATCATATATATCAAATTTGGACTCAAGGCATTATGGAGTATTGAAGATGAAAAGCAAGATGAAATACAAAGAACAATGTAATTTTTTCTTTACTTAGAATATATTGTACAAGCCTTGATCACACACACACATGCATATTTAGAACACACTAACACATGCTTAGTGTGTTGGTTAATTATAGAAATCCCTATATTAACCATTAGATTTTTAAAGTTTAAAACAATTCATTTATAAACTTTTGTCCGCAGTAGCTCCACCAATTCAAACTATAGCCTAATTACTTAACTTAATGAATATATAAGTTTCTCAGAAGTTTACGATTAGTCCACCAATGTGTTAATAGCTCCATTAATGAAAACTTAAACAATTTTCCACTTACAGATTAGTTAATTAACACCGTGCATATATAGTCGACTACCCGCATTTAAAACATACACCTGCATCTTCATTATTACAGATTAGTCGACTAATAAAAATAGTAGTCTAACTACTAATGCTTGAATTGCATTTACGTAACTGTGTAAACACGCATTAGTCACTAATCTTATATAGTAGTCGACTATAATACGCTTTTATGACTGCTCGTAATTTGAATCTTTAAACGCTTTTTAAAGCTTTTCTTTGTTTTGAATGGGTGTCTTTCAAGACATATAAATAGTAAAAACTCAGAAAAAGACACAACTAAATTCTCATATACATTAACTTGAATTTTTGAAAAGAAAAGGGTGTGTTCAAAGATTCAAAAGCAAAACTGTTTTGACATTCAAAAGAGAAAAATATTTTGAGATTAAAGAAATTCCTAAGCCACTAGTGCATATCATCTACACATCAAGGCTTATAGGATCTTGTACGTTGTTGTTTTTCAAAGGAGATTCTCGTGTGAGAATTGTGAATCTCGTGTTTGAGATTGTTGCAATTTGCATGGTCTTGCAAATTGGTCGTTTGATTCTTTGATTTTGTAAGGGTATTTCAAAATCATAGTGGAAACTCTGCGGGATTTGCTTGGGGACCGGATGTACACCGAGGTGGAACCAAGATAAATATCTGTGGTTTGCGACAGAATTTTCTCAGATTTGTGCTATCTTTTGCAATTTATAATCTATCTTGCATAAAATTTTATAAAACACTATTCACCCCTCTAGTGTTTATGTGATCGATCTACGATCCTACATTTGGTATCGCAAAGGTGAAAGATGGCATCTACTGATCGTAATTCACAATTCAAAGAAGGTCATTCAACAAATCGCCCACCAATGTTTGATGGATTCAACTACAACTATTGGAAGTGCAGAATGAAAATCTATCTTCAATCAATTGGATACTAACTTTGGAACATTGTAGAGACAAGATATGAGAAGCCAACTACCCGCTGAATGGACTAAAGACAAAGGAACAATGCAAATTTGGACTCCAAAGCAATGAATGCTTTATTTTGTGCACTTGATCGAATGAGTTCAACCGAGTGTCAACAAAGAAAATCTGATATGATATTTGGCACACACCGGGTAACACATGAAGGTACAAATAAAGTAAAAGAGTCTAAAATTTCGCTCTTGTCCACGTTTGAATTGTTCCTGATGAAAGAAAATGAGACAATTGGAGAAATGTTCACAAGATTTACGATATCACTAATACTCTAATTGGACTTGGAAAACCTATACACAAGTGGAAATGGTGCGAAAAATTCTTCGCCACTTACTCCAAAATGGGAAAAGAAAATTACAAATGATAGAAGAAGCAAATGATTTATCAACATTGTCATGGAGAATTTAATTGGAAATTTAATGGCATAATGGGTTCAAATCAAGATAGAAAGAATGAAGATGAAACGAAAAACAAGAAAGTTCTTGCATTCAACATCACATCCGATAAGGAAGATTCAGATAATGAAGATGAAGAAATGAGCATGTTTTGCAGAAATTTCGAAAATTTATAAAACAAGGTAAGTTTAAATCTAAATTTTCAAATTCAATAACTCACCGCTTGTTTCAAGTGTAACAAAGCAGTCATATGAAGAAAGATTGTCCTTTATTGAAGAATAAGCAAAAGTCAAATCATTTCAATAATTTCAACACTACTCAAAATAACAAGAAAAGAAAGGCAATGAAGAATTGGGATGACAATGATGACTCTTCATCCATGAAGAAAATGAAGAAAATGAAAGTGCTCATATGTGTTTCATGGCCCAAGATGAGGTAAATGATAATGATGAACTTTTAGATGCATTTAATGAATTATATGAAACTTTGTAAGATTGAAAGTCTCACATAATTTTCTTTAAAAATGAAAATAAGAGATTATTAGAGGAAATTTCGATTTAAATTCTTCTTATGTTAATTCACAAGAAATTAAATTAAAAGAAGAAAATGAAAATTTACTCAAAGAAAATTATTTTTAACTAATGAAAATTTGTATCTAAAATCAGAATGTAATAATTTAAAGACTCAGTATTAGTATTTTAGATAAAGATATTTCTTTGATTAAATCAAAATATGATGACATATATTTAAATGTTAGTAAGTTTAATAAAGGTAAAGAAAATTTAAAACTTTACTTTCTTATCAAAAAGAAACTCAAAAGACAAAAGGATTGGGTTTTCAAGTTGAAAAGATATTCATAAGAAAACCACTTTTGTAAAATCATCTTCATTAGTATATAAACAAAATGTTAAAAATAATATTTTAAATAAAAGAAAACCAAAATATTTATCTATTTGGGTTCCTAAAGTTTTAAATTATAATAAGAAAAAGTCTTATATTTTTAGCTTTATTAAAGATATTTGCTTATCATCTAATTACATAGGAATATCAAACTCTTCATGGGTTTGGTTTCCTAAAGACTAATTTTAAGGACCCAATGTAAAATGGGTACCAAGATTATAAATGTTTATCTTTCAGGTACCAAAGAAAGATAGATGGATCTTAGATAGTGGTTGTTCAAAACATATGACGTGGAACATTCAATTATTGTCATCAATTCAAGACAAAGATGGTGGTATACCACCTTGGAGACAATAACAAAGGAAAGGTGATTGGTATTGGCACCGTTGGTAATTCTAATAAACCTATTATTAATAATGTTTTATTAGTCGGTCTTAAACATAATCTGCTTAGTATAAGTCAACTATGTGATAAAGGTTTTAAAGTTGTCTTCAAAAAGATTCTTGCTTAATTTATGATACGATTGGTCTACAATTTTATATAAAGGTCATAGAAAGAATAATATATATGTTTTATCTTTAAATAATATTTCAAATGAACACTGCCTTATTGCATCTTCAAATGATTCTATATTATGGCATAAACGTTTTGGTCATGTTAATTTTAAACATATTTCTAAAATTTCTAAATATGATTTAGTAAATGGTTTACCTAAGCTTTCTTATAAAAATAATTTTGTGATGCATGTCAACAAGGTAAAATGCATAAATCTTCTTTTAAATCTAAAAATATTATTTCTACTAGTAAACCACTTGAATTACTTCATATTGATCTCTTTGGTCCTTCTAGGATAGCGCCTTTAAATGGAAGTAAATATGCATTTGTAATTGTTGATGATTTTTCAAGATTTACTTGGGTAATATTTTAAAAATAAAAATGATGCTTTTAATGAGTTTTCTATATTTTGTAAAAGAATTCAAAATCAAAAATCTCTTTCTATAGTTACTATATGTGAGTGATCATGGAGGAGAATTTGAAAATGAACTTTTGCAAATTTTGTGATAAAATGGTATTTCACATACATTTTCTTTTCCTAGAGCAGCTCCACAAAATGGAGTTGTAGAAAGAAAGAATAGGACATTACAAGAATGTGCTAGAACAATGTTATGTGATAGTAATTTACCAAAATATTTTTAAGCGTATCGCCTCAACAAAGATGCTATGTTTTAAATAGAGTTTTATTAAGACCTATTTTAAACAAAACATCATATGAATTATTTTATAATAAAATTCCTAAAGTTTCATATTTTAAAGTTTTTGGTTGTAAGTGTTTTATATTAAATACAAAAGATAATTTAGATAAATTTGATTCTAACTGATGAAGGAATTTTGTCTGATATTCTAATCATAGTAAAGCATATAGAATATATAATAAAAGAACCTTAGTCATTGAAGAATCTATGCATGTTTCTTTTGATGAAAATTTTATAAAACACCTTCTATTTCAAGTAATGATGATGATTTAATTGATACTATTAATGATACTCCTATGTTAGATATTTCAAAAGATGAAAATTTACAAAATGAATTACCAAAGAGTTTTGTAGAAGTTAAAAATCATCCACATGATTTGATTATTGGAAATATATCTGATAAAGTATCTACTAGATCTCATTTTAATTTAATAGTTCATGTTGCATTTGTTTCTAAGTAGAACCTAAAAATGTTAAAGAAGCTTTACTTGATAATTTTGGATAGAAGCTATGCAAGATGAATTAAATCAATTTATAAGAAATAATGTTTGGGATCTTGTACCTAGACTACAAAATAAATCCATTATAGGAACAAAATGGATTTTAGAAATAAATTAGATGAATCGGGACAAGTTGTTAGAAATAAAGCTAGATTAGTTGCACAAGGTTATAATCAAGAAGAAGGAATTGATTATGATGAAACTTATGCTCCGCTGCACGCTTAGAATCTATTAGAATTTTACTTGCATTTGCATGCTTTATGAATTTTAAACTTTATCAAATGGATGTTAAAAGTGCATTTTTAAATGGTTTTATTAAAGAAGAAGTTTTTGTAGAACAACCTCCCGGTTTTGAACATGAAAAATTTTCTCGATCATGTTTATAAACTTAAAAGGCTTTATATGGTCTTAAACAAGCACCTCGTGCATGGTATGATAGATTAAAATCTTTTCTTTTAACATCCGGTTTTGAAATTGAAAAGTTGATTCTACTTTATTTATTAAGAAAATAAATAAAGATATATTATTAATACAAATATATGTAGATGATATAATATTTGGTTCTACTAACAATGATCTTTGTCAAGAGTTTGCTAAGACTATGCAGAAGAATTTGAAATGAGTCACATGGGTGAACTAAACTTCTTTCTTGGACTTCAAATCAAACAAATGAGGGAAGGAATTTTATCAATCAAAATAAATATGCAAAAGAACTACTTAAACGTTTTGGAATGGACAATACAACTAGCAAACCAACACCAATGAGTACTACAACATCACTTGACAAAGATGAAAGTGGTAAGAATGTTGATCAAAAGCTATATCGAGGTATGATTGATCATTTCTTTACATTACGCTAGTAGACCCGATATTATGTTTAGTGTTTGTTTATGTGCTAGATTTCAATCTAATCCTAAAGAATCACATCTTAAAGTCAGTAAAAGAATTTTTAGATATCTTAAAGGTACAGATTTTGGTTTATTTTATCCAAAGAATAGCACATTTGATTTATTATCATATAGTGATGCCGATTTTGCTGGATGTAAATCGATAGAAAAGTACAAGTGGTACATGTCATTTTTAGGACATTCACTTGTATCATGGTTTAGTAAAAGCAAAATTCGATCATTATCAACAACTCAAGGTAATACATTGCTGCTAGTTTAGCATGTGCACAAATTTTATGGATGAAACAAACACTATCTGATTATGGCATAGTTTGTTCCACATCTTCTATAATGTGTGACAATTCTAGTGCAATTAATTTATCTAAAAATCCCATTCAACACTCACGTACAAAACATATTGATATTAGACATCATTTTACTGATCATGTTCTTAAGGGAGATATTATATTAGAATTTATATCTACTAATAAACAAATAGCATATTTTAACTAAACCTTTAAAAGAAGATATTTATGTTAAATTAAGAAGAGAATTAGGTATATGTTCAATTCACGATTTAAATTAATTATTAAATAAGTACATATGTTTATTAGTCGACTAACAACTTCACTAGTCGACTACATGCACAATCATTCATATAATTTTTATTCTCAATATCTTATTAGTCGACTATATATTCGACATTTCGACTACTAGCTTTCAAAACGTAAACATATATTCGTTCGCTCAGCATTAGTCGACTACAACCTCTATTAGTCGACTACTCACCTATTTTCTAAAATATTGTTATGATCCTCGCTTCTTTTAACCCAAACCCACTATCCAATAACATAAGTTACTTTAGATCTCAACCATACATCCAACCATCTTTAATCCTAGCCCTAGATTTATTTTCTTATGATTTAAATCTCAACCTTTCATTCAATTTTAACTTTTAATCCAAGCCCTTCATTTAATTTTAACTCTAACAAAACTACTCCCACTTATTCTACCCATTTCTCCCGCTTCCACTCTTCTAAAACCGAGATCTCAGGTATTCTCTCCTCAACTTAGGCATCATCCAACTCCATTTCCTCCTTCAAATCTTCAATTTTTCTTCACTTTTACCGCCTGCATCATTAGTCGACTACTAGTTAGTCGATTTCTACTTCCGCACCGACGTACCGCTTTTCTTAGTGTCTTGATCAATTTCATCTCGTAAGTCTCCAACATCTTCTTCCTTTCAATTATGTCTAGATCAAAGCTGCTTCGAGACCTTCTCCACCAGAAGATTACACTATTTATCTTAAAGATCCTAGTCTTTTAGATACTTTTAAGGAAATGCAATCTTATGATATACTTCCTATTTATTAAATATGAAGATTTTGCACTTCATAATTTACATATTTTGCTAATGTTGGATTAGATCAACTTTTTTCTTCCAAAATCAACAACCATATTATCCACTTCTTATCAAGCTTTTCTACACAAATCTCACTCATAAAAACTTGATGATGGAGAACGCCAAATAGACACTTTAGTTAAAGGAAAAGAAATTTCCTTTTCTCCTAGACTTCTAGGAAAAATATTGAAAATTCCTAGAGGAATTAGTCTTGAAGATGTTTTCATGGATGATGAAGATATCATGCAAAACTTAATTTTTCCGGCCAAGGAGGAATTTTGAATCACTCAAAAACTTCGACCCCTTCCTCTTTATATTCGAATTTTAGCTTATAATTTGTTTCCAAAATCGAAGCTTTCATTTCATTTCTTTGAATTGGCTAAAGCCCTATATGCTATTATGGCTAATATTCAAGTCAATCAATAAGTTTATTTCAAAATTTTATTCACATTCCTTATAGAGGATTTCTACCTTTGGAGCCTTTTGACTACCATTTTCAAAGCTTTTCTGTAGATTTAGCTTCAAACATTCATCCTTCGATCGCTTGAGTTCTTTGATTCCAATGCCCTAACTAGGATGAAAATACCCATTTCAACTTTAACAACAACAAACCTAAGATGAACTGCCTAAACTCACACTCAAGATATTCCTCGGTCTTCACAACAAGGTGAACCTCTTCCACCATATTCCACCACCAAGGTAATATGAACCATCCCGCTACAGATGCACAATACAACACCTTATCGGCCAGATCCTCAACTTAGAAACGAAGTCAAAACATGATTTTCGATCAAAACATCAACATTATGAACAACCAACGGAAATGATGGAGAACCAACAAATGATGATGTATGTTTGAAGACTTCAACAAAAACTTGAGTCAACCTTTCCACCACCAGACCCACCGATACTTAGGATTATGTTATTTAGTTTAACTAGATTTTAGCTTAATGTTTAAAGACTATGTGTTTTAACACTATGTGTTTATTTTTCATGACTATGTGTAAGTTTAAAGACTATGTGTTTTCACATATGTTTGCATTTATGTTATATAGACATGCATGTTTCTCTTAAGTTAGTAAGTATTTGTTTTATATATTCCGATTATGACCATATTGCTTTTCATGGCAAGTATGTGCTTACCTATTTGGATGGGTATTTTATTGCTTATTTATTTCTTATTTTTTGTTGATAACAAAGGGGGAGAAAATTTGATAAGTATGATATTATGTGTAAGTATGTTTTATATATATGCGGGGAGGAGTTTTAGTTTTTATTCCATTGCATATATGCATATATACTGTGGGGAGTAATTATTGATTGTTATCATCAAAAAGGGGAGAATGTTGATTTATATATTCTCAAGATTATATTTTGATGATAACAATATGTGTTCTATATATATATGTTTTGTGTGGTATAACTTGTTGATGCATATCATATATATCAAATTTGGACTCAAGGCATTATGGAGTATTGAAGATGAAAAGCAAGATGAAATACAAAGAACAATGTAATTTTTCTTCTTTACTTAGAATATATTGTACAAGCCTTGATCACACACACACATGCATATTTAGAACACACTAACACATGCTTAGTGTGTTGGTTAATTATAGAAATCCCTATATTAACCATTAGATTTTTAAAGTTTAAAACAATTCATTTATAAACTTTTAAGTCCGAGTAGTCCACCAATTCAAACTATAGTCGACTAATTACTTAACTTAATGAATATATAAGTTCAGAAGTTTACTGATTAGTCGACCAATGCCGTTAATAGTCGATAATGAAAACTTAAACAATTTTCCGCAATGTAAGTTTACGATTAGTCGACCACTGTGCATATATAGTCGACTACCCGGATTTAAAACATACACCCGGACTTCTCTTACAGATTAGTCGACTAATAAAAATAGTAGTCGACACTAATGCTTGAATTGCATTTACGTAACTGTAAACACGCATTAGTCGACTAATCTTATATAGTAGTCGACTATAATACGCTTTTATGATCTAATTTGAATCTTTAAACGCTAACAGCTTTTCTTTGTTTTGAATGGGTGTCTTTCAAGACATATAAATAGTAAAACTGCAGAAAAGACACAACTAAATTCTCATATACATTAACTTGAATTTTGAAAAGAAAAGGGTGTGTTCAAAGATTCAAAAGCAAAACTGTTCTTGACATTCAAAAGAGAAAAATATTTTGAGATTAAAGAAATTCCTAAGCCACTAGTGCATATCATCTACACATCAAGGCTTATAGGATTGTACGTTGTTGTTTTCAAAGGAGATTCTCGTGTGAGAATTGTGAATCTCGTGTTTGAGATTGTTGCAATTTGCATGGTCTTGCAAATTGGTCGTTTGATTCTTTGATTTTGTAAGGGTATTTCAAAATCATAGTGGAAACTCTCTGCGGATTTGCTTGGGGACCGGATGTACACCGGGAGGTGGAACCAAGATAAATATCCTGGTTTATATTGTGAATTTTCTCAGATTTGTGCTATCTTTTGCAATTTATAATCTATCTTGCATAAAATTTTATAAAACACTATTCACCCCCTCTAGTGTTTATGTGATCAGATCACGCATCCTACACATATCATATACGGTGACAAGGCCCCCAAAGCATCATCCACGATAACCGACCGCCAGCTCGCTAGTCTCGCTGCTCACCATTCTCGTGGACAAGTTCGTAGTACGTAACTCGCCATCCACAGCTTATAACCCATCAGCCAACGGGTTAGCCGAAGCCTTCAACAAGACGATCATCAAGATCCTAACTAAGCTAACATCCCATAGCAAGCGCGACTGGGATGAAAAGCTCGGGGAAAGCTTATGTATGACGACTACAGTCCGCATCTCACCGTACAACACCATACTCGTAGTATAATGCCGCGGCCGCATTCACCACTTGAGATTCAGATCCCGTCTACGCGGTCGCTGGGCCGCTGCAGGATGATGAGTGAAGAGAATCATCGCCGCGCCCGGTAACTAGAGGCGTAGACGAACCGCTTAAGGCTCAACAACACATCGAAGTTTTACCAAGCCCGGATCTCTAAAACCTTCGCAAAAGGGTCTAATCGGTCTTTCCGTAAGGGCTTAGTTAGTCTTAGCCGCCCCGCACCAATGATCCTCAACTCCAAGAAGAAAGGAAAGTTCCACCAGTGGGAAGGTCCGCTTGTGATAGAAACGGTCTATTCAAATATAGTCATCGCCAAGCCGACGGCGACAAGATCATGATGCCCATCAACGGAAATTCCCGAAGAAGTACTACCCATAGTCTTCCTACAACTACCAAGTTCACAAGTGCACGAAAGTGTAAACCGCCTCCCAAAATTTCCCAACTCGCCAATGATGGTGGGTCCTCAAAGTTGCCCAGGTCGCAACTAACTCAACCATGTTAACACTAAACCTCCGCAAATTCCTCCAACTCGTCATAGATGGTGGGTCCTCAAAACTATCATAATGAGTACCTGGATAGTTAGATCACGTCACACTCACACGCCAATTAACGCTTGATCCTTTTTCGCATTCTAATTTATTAGAATGATCGAAGGGTAGTAGCCTACCATGCGATGAGCTACTATATCAATCAATCGCCACACTCACACGCCCCTCGACGATTTGATTATCCGCCGCTCCCGCCAATGGCGCGTCCCGACATTGGCCTACCATGCATGAGCTACTATATCAATCAATCGTCACACTCACACGCCCCGGACGATTTGATTATCCGCCGCTCCCAATGCACGCGCTGTTTGTCGACATTGGCCTACCAAGTGATGTGCCCTTCGACACTCATCCCGCCACTTCAGGAAAGTGACCGGTCGACCGGGGAGCCGCGTAATCAGCAACACGACCAACCCGACACGACTCCAACGGTTGTAATTGTCCCGGACCCCACGTAAGGGTAGAGGAGAAATTTTAGCATGGAGTCTAAGAGAAACTTCTCGACAACTCATCATACCAGGGAATAGTATGGTTATCCCGATTCAAACTAACGTAAAGGCAAATCAAACCGCTGATAGCCGAGGGTTTGCTAAAAATCCTAGAGTTCGCCACCAAAGAATAAGAACCAAGACCACGGTACGAAGCCATTCAAGACGAAACAATCATGATGGAAGAAAAGGAGTCCGATTCATTCATAATAAAGAAAAGTTGATAGGATGCAAGAGAGGGAGGTACACCAAACGGAAATCGTAATCTCTTAAGTCGCCACTCTAACATTCCTAATCGCCTCCGTGTTCTCCTCCGTGGAAGTGAGGACCCGCAGGGATGTTCTTTGGTGAGCGAGATCATTGTGAAGCTCACTTCTTGTCTCTCTAAGGTCCGTTTTTCTTCAAATCAGCAATAACCAATTGCTTGACCTCGAGCTCCTCCAGCTCTTCAAAGCCTCGCCACGAAGCCGCTCTTTAACGGCTAGGAAGGCCTCGAATTGGCAATGGTTTCCTTTGGCTTCGATATGGATTTGGTCGGCCTCCAGAAGGCGAGGGCATTCCGTGCTCCTCTTCCATCTTTTGCCATCGGCGGAAGTCCGCTTCCACTTCGCAGCCACCAAATTTCTTATGCCATGGTCCGTCCAAAACCGCTTCTCTCGCTTTTAGGATGGATTGCGCGACGCTCGAGGCCAAATCCAAGAGATTCTAGAGCAAGAGCGATCAACTCTTCGGCATCTCTTTCCGCCGATGCCAAACGCCTGGAAAGGTGAAGCCGCATCCGCACTCCGCCGAAAGTACTTAGGTTGCCCTGTACATTTGAAGCATGTTGGAGTCACTCAAAAGAGCAGCCTCCATCCAGCATCGCTTGGACACTATCACGAAGAAGGATTCAAAATCCTTGATCGTAGTCTCCACGAGCTTCCTTGAGACGCGGGGAGAGAGGGATATCCTTCAGAGGCGAATCGGGACTGAAAGGCCGGTCGCGGACGACTCATGAATTCACATCTCCCCGAGCCTCCTCTACTCCGGGCGAACCCCTTCACTATGAGCGCCTCTCCCCGAAATATCTTGAATAGCCGCTCTTCGGGCGGAAGTACTGACGGCCGTTCTCCCGCCACGGCTGCTGCCTCCTCCAACCTCCTCCCTCGGGATGGGACCACCGCAGATCCCAAGCTGTCCTTCCTCCCCGAGAGACTTGAACGTGGGTTGTACCTTAAAAAAAAAAAGGGGAAAGCCCGAAGTTAATCACATTCAACTTATCAAACAAAAGAGGGACCTGAACGATACCTCCCAAAGCAAGCGGCGCTGCCGGACCGAGTCAACACCGCTGCTCAAGCCATCACCAAGGCCCCCGAGGCGTCACGGTAAAGCCCAGAGAGGCCTCTTCATGGTAAGCCCTCTTGGTCCCCTCTCGCCAGCCTAACCGGCACCCTCCTCCTGGACGCCAAGGTGAGGGAGGGGTGGAAATTGGCATCTGCACGCATCAAGCAATAGCATCCCTAGCCCCTCCAAACGCCTCCACTCTAACCAAGTTTTGAGGGACCCCGCCTTGTCACAAACCAAGGACGAGTGGGTCGTAGGAGTGTGGAAGGACAAAGATGAGGTCATCACCCAAACCTCCGTGAAAGCCCATGTCCCAGCCTAGCCTTGGATGACTCCTCTAGGGGTGCCGGTCTCCTCCGGAGTCGCCTAACTTCCTCCCTCCTCAGATGCGCCGCCCTCAACATGGTAACGCTCCCCCGCCGAGGTGTCCGAGCGACCTCTTGATCGTATGCAGCTTCTGGCTGCTGTGATGTATAAAGGTCGAACTCCTCCGGGAAGTACTCACGCCCGATACCACTTGGCAAGTAGTGAACGAGTGGCTAAGAACTCGTCCCCTCAAAGGAAACTCGGCGCCACCCCGCATAAACCGGCTGCGGCCCAAAACCACCTCACAATTGCCTACCAACCCCCTTCAATTTTCAATGGGGTTGATATTCCCAACATAGAGCTGGTCGATCCAAATTGGCACAGAAACGCTAGAAGGTAGGGTTCCAAGAGGCATGATCACCTGGCATGGCGAGATGGTAGCTGTGTCAGATATTGACCCACCAAGCCACCAAGGGTTAAGAGGGTGGCCGATCCGTGTGGAACCATCCCTGAGAGACTCGGCTGGCCCCCGCCTCGAAATAGGGGAAACACCAAAGAAGTCGAAGTTGCCAAAGAAGGCGCCTTCCCTATTTCCACAACATCCCTAACTTCCAGAACAAGTCTCGAAAGCCGAGGAATGGGACGGCCCCGCCCTTCCTAGCGCCTGGTGCACTCATCAAGCACTCGCAGCGGCAACACTAACCATGCCATCGTGCACGTATGGCAAGTCGATCCGAGGGTCAGGGGTCTTGGCAATCTCCTCTCCGCCCACTTCAACAAAGGAGACGCTGATGTAATTCAGCCGACAACCTCCGAGTCCACTCAGATGCAGTCAGCCATGGCCGACACCGCATGATCGCCTTATGCCACGGACGGGCCGGAAGACGACATCCACCGGGACCAACGAGGTAGGGCACCACGCACTCTTCAACCACAACATCAAATAGCCGAAGTGGCCGATGAGATCGGAGTCCCCTACCGATAGTGGTAGGATGCAAAAGTAGTCCCCACCGAATCCTTCGTCCGGATCAATAGTCTCCGATTCGCCACCCTCGTGCAACCGGAACGGATCGCCGCACATCGCATTCCCACGGGAGAATGGGCCTCTTCCCCGCCTTTCATACAGGTAGCCACCTTGTGGCCGATCCCGTGATTCCTCTTCTTGGCCTTTGTGGTCCGCACCCAGAGTGTCCGCAGACAAATGTGGTAGTGGCAGAAGTCCCATAGGGTTTCCACCACTTGAGGAGAATGGGTGGAAAGATAGTCGAGCTCCATTTGGCCAGGAATGTACTCTTCATATGGAACTCCCCATCGGCGCACTCGCTACCTCGCGGCATCTCGTGAAGAGCCAACCCTAACTCCCCGCTGGGCGATAGAAGGTACCGCTTATCCGGACAAGAGAGCTCAAGACGCTTTGAAACCGAGGAGCGCGGAATCTTAATGCCGTGGCTGGTGCTCGATGCTAACAGTTCTGATCCCCTCGAGATCGAAGTTCTTGCCGTAACTAACTCGGTGATTCTATGCCACCGTGGATGTTGCCACCGATGAATGTACCCAACCGGCGCTGGAAACTTTTTGAGGAAACTGCCCTCCCGCCTTTGAAGAAGGGTGACGGAAGGTCTCCGCCATTGCCGGCATTTCGCCCATAGGGAATTCATTTTACAAGACCGTGATGAAGAGCGCCATGCCTGGATGGAGCCGCCGAATTTATATTCAAACTTTGGAACCCGTGGAAGGTTCCGCAGTGACTCCATCCTCGAGCCGAGTCAAGTCCCAGCTCATCTTTCCGAATTGAAAGGAGCGAGTTCGACTAGAGAAAATCCCTCGCATCATGTTGGGAAGAAAGTATCGTTTCACAACTTCAACTTCGCTAGGAGCGGATCGAAGGATCAACTATGGCATCACCAACATGAAGTCGCTTCACCATTTCACTACGCTGATCGCTTAGCATCACAAGATCGCTGGTCAACTCCCGAAAGCCGATAGTGTCCTCGGATACACGCCGCCGCAATTCCATAGTTCGACGGCATGGAAGACCGCACCGGTCAAGGAGAGGAAACCCGAGGAGCCGAAACCCGTGACTACCGCAGGCCAATGGCCATACTTCTCAGGCCGTAGGTAGCCGCAAATGAAATGAAAGAATGTTAAAAGACCTGATCGACAAACTTTGAACCATCGACCAACTTCTTTGAAGCAGCGAGCCTTTTCAGAAGGGCGCTCGAGCTCGCCTCGACAAAAAGCAAAGCCCACTCGAAAGTAAGACTTTTCGCCACGCCACTCGATAACCGAACTCGCCAAAGCAAAGGCGTAAGTCCGCTTGTCAAGTGACTCGCCAGATAACCGACCTCGCCAATAGACAAGGCCCACCGAGGGACGAACAGAGTCCGTCTCATTCCAGCCCCACCAACTTACCTAAGCGGGCGACGGCAGCGGTGAAGCGGCTAGCCGGCAGTGGTGGCGAAGAGGAAGCAGCCCTTCCCCTTGATGTGGTCTTCTCGACTTGGGAGCCATTACGCTCGAAGTTAAGACCTTGGGTTTCTTAAAACTTGACGGAGGATTTTGAAGCAATGAGGCTTCCTAATGGAGAAGACAAAGCGATATAGGCGACCTCAGGGTCGAGATTCGGCTTGAACAGATATCGACGGCCGAGATTCGCCATTAGCACTAATCTCGCAGACGATCCTCACCGGCGTTGATCGAGCTGGCGCCGCCAAACCCACCTGAACGCCAGACGTCCCGTCCGATCCAACCACACCACGTTGACCCATTTGGGGAAGACACGTGGCCTGTCATCCTGAAACATAAGCTCGCCTGACAAATGGTTTGAGCTCGCCCGAGCTGGAGCTCGCCATCGGTTTGAGCCGCTCACCAAATGGCGAGCCACAAACGGCTTGCTAGCCCGAGATCGAGCTCGCCTACTAAATGATTTGAGCTCCCCCAGAGTTGAACTCGTTTGGTGATCTTTTACATAAGATCCACGAGGCGCATCATAATACTGCATCGCACTCACCAAGGGCTAAAGACAATACATTCAAACAAAGTTATGACGACACATGCAAACAGAAGTCATAATAGAAATGTCTTGAAGCCTAGACAACGTCAAAGACCTAACCGGCACGCGGTTACCTAGGTTCACTTGCAAGACGCCTAATCGCTGTCAGAATCTTCACTCGTAGAAACCCAGGGGTCCTTCTTCAAGCGCCACTTCAAACGCCGAACGGTCTTGCGAAGAGCACGGCACTCAAGGCTCCACGCATCCCTATCACGGTCCAGTTCCCGCTGAGCCATCGATTGATTGAGGACGATACCCTCAAGCATTTTCTCGCCTAATAGCTCGGCCGTTGGCTAATATGCGAGTCCTCCAAGGATGACCTGAATTGGTCACCGACGAAGCCTCGGATCTGACTTCGATTGAGGGGCACTGCCCCGGACAACGGCGCACCATGGGTTCGCCAAGGGAAAAGAAGAAGATGAAGGGGGCAAAAGGTGGGTAAAATGATCCACCATTTATACCAAGTCGGGATGCGACTGAAACAAAGAGGCTACATCCTAGCCTCAAAATCCGCCAAAGCCTCAACAGGCACTAATCGAGAGGCTAACCGAGCCTCCTCGAAATACAAGCTCGCCAGCCCATGGCTTGAGCTCGCCTTAGGCTTGAGCTCACCCAAGTGACCGAGCTCAAGGCATGAGCTCGCCTGCCAAGCGGCCTGAGCTCACCCAAAGATTGAGCTCGCCTAATGATGAAGTTAGCTCGAGTTTTATCAAACCCGCTAGAAGGCGCTCAAGACAATAAAGGGATGAACAAAAAGCTACATTCATCAAGTGATTTGGAGACAATACATTCGAACAAAGTTATGACAACATGTCCCAAAATCAAGAAAGGGCTCCAGATCTAGTCAGCGCAGTCCAACACCGTGAAGGAGGACAGTTTAGCCTTGAGATCGCTAACCTCCTCACTCGATCTGCCCGAACCTCGAAGCTCGCGACTTTTCTCGAAGCCTCGAGTGCAAAGCCTCTTCGCGATGCAACGCGTGGAGGACTTGCAACTCCTTAGTAAAAGCGCGATGGACGCTGGCACTCTCCGTTGAAGGTCCTCCGAAGGGTAAGCCCCCGCATCGCCAGAAATCAAAGTTTTTCGCGAAAATTTCGCATAACGCTTCTTGCTCCAATATGCCGCGAGCTTCGTCTCGCATTATTCTCGACTCGAAGTTTTCCTATGAGACGCCACATATCATTACGCTGGTCATCGAAAACCAACTCTCCAAACGGTTCACAAGGCCCTCCCATCGGGCAAGCTTCCGGGTCAACGATACAAGAAAGCCACCACGACACGCTGAACCTCCCCAAACAGCCTCACTAAGGGAGGACGGAAGGCGCAGGGTTCCCATCCGGGCCGAGCAGCAAGTGACCACTGCTTTAGAGCATTCTCCAACCGCTAGGGCCCTCACTTGCCGGGTCGATCAGCAGCAGACTCGAAATGGAGCAATGGGCAAATGAGAGGTTGAATCGGGAGGGGCCCGCCATGGTCAACGGCGCTTCCATCCATGACCTCCAACGCCGCCGATCGTAGCCGTGCTTGCACCGAGGTTGGGGTGTAATACCGCTGTGCATCGGTTCGCCGCTTCCCCCTCATCATCGGAAATCACGATGGGTTCGAGTCCGGCCTAGTCCGAAGGGCCTTCTGGCGGCCAACGCCAAAGCGGTCCGCTTCTCCGCATTAGAGGCCTCTTCCCGTAAGATCTCAAACCGCGACCCGCTAAGGAGGACTCTCTCCCCAGCCGCACAAGCGCAGAAGAGAGTATTAGTGACGCCAACCCGTAAAGCGACAGCGCCGCCGTTGGCTGTAAGCGAAGCGAAGCCACACAGCGAGCCAATAAAGTCACTAAGTCGGGTAAGCTCGCCAGCAGACAAAATTCGCCCGACAAATCGCCACCAAAATAGGAAGCTCACCAGTAGCTAAATTACCGAATCGATTTCACCGAGGGACGGGCCCGCCAGATGATCGAGCAAATGCTCATCTCATCTCCAAAACTTACCGAGGAGTGCGAGCCGCAGCCGTGGCAAAATAATTTACCGCATCACGAGGGAGAGGAAGCGGTCCTCCTTCCTTTGATGCGGTCTTCTTTGAAGGCCATGGCGGAGTTTTGGTTCTTTGCAAGAGTTTGAGCGAAGAGAATCTTGCGCAATGGTCTCTGGCAGGGAGGAGATCGACTCTATGAGCGATCTCAACGATCGAGATTCAAGAGCTCGCGACGCATCAGATCGCCAGGACGCACCTCGACGACAAGTTCAAATCGAACGGCCATAAATGAGGCGGGACGGTTAGCATTCCGCACGAGAGGCCAAG
Organism: Asparagus setaceus; assembly: GCA_012295165.1. Taxonomy (NCBI): domain Eukaryota; kingdom Viridiplantae; phylum Streptophyta; class Magnoliopsida; order Asparagales; family Asparagaceae; genus Asparagus; species Asparagus setaceus. The sequence goes on from WHSE01000013.1 coordinate 155,349, forward strand.
AGTGGGCGGTTCAAAGCACGACCTCTCACCCAAACTACAGGCTAGATCTGAGCGCCGCTTAAATCAACGGCTCAGACGCATGCATGGAAACAAAGCATCACTCGTCATGCCACATTCAATGTAACTCGACACGACGCGACCGCCTAAGCTAGCGATCAAACACGTAGCTTATCTCGCCTGTCAAACGTTAGAGTTCGCCCAAAGCACGAGTTCGCCAAGACCTCGACGGAGCCGCCCGAAGAGCTCGAATCATACGAAGATGGTTAGATGCTCTGCACGCTGCATTGCTCGTTCATTCAGTGTTTCGACCCTATCCAAACTTGATTTAGGTCTGAAAACTTTGAAGGGGTCTTGTAGGCGGAAAATTGCCAACCCCAGCCAAAGAGATAAGCTCGCTCGCGACGAGGTCGTTTCGCCGCTGAGCTCTCCCTGAGCTCAAAACCGCTTTGTTCACAAGCTCGCCTCGCGCTAGTCGATGCTTTCGAGCGAGCTCAAGAGCCTAAGAACCGCTTAGCTTAACTCGCCACCGAGGTCGCCTGAAAGTGAACTCGGCCCGCAAAGCTCGCGCCGACGCGCACATGAGTCCAACGCTTATTAGTTAACCCCGCTCAGGCGCCAAGCACGCCCGCAAGGTTCGCCAGACAACGAAGCCACCACACGGCGAGGGGCCCACCGCTAGCCCCGCTTGTTCAAGAAGCTCGCCCGAAGGCTTAAACAACTTCGCTCGCCACTGACCGAACGGTGCCAACGGCGGCCTGGAGAAGTGAGCCCACCCACTTTCCACGTCATGGGTGATGATGAGACAAAGCTCTCGTCACCCCTATAGCGGTCACATCCGCATAGCTTAGCGGCATGGCCCTCACCTATTAGTGGTCACATCCCACGAAGTCAAGGAGAGGACCCCGTCCAAGCCCGCCTGGACAGAGAACTCCTCCAGAAGTTCAACCGCTACCGACGCTCATCGCCTACGAACCAAGCACGCCCACAAGAGGCCCGCCAGTTAACCTCTTTCGGCAAACTCGCCTGCAAGCTCGCCTGAGCACTCGAAAGGCTCGCCTGCGCACCCACTTTGCACATCCTGGGTCATGATAAAGCATGGTCCTCATTACCTCACCAGTGGTCACATCCCACACCTAGAGGAGGGCATGGTGCTCCTTACCTATCAGTGGTCACATCCCACAAGTCAAAGGGGTGGCCCACCCCACCCCTTAGCCTATTTATAAACCTCCTTGGCAACAAGAGGGGAGGCGGCAACCAGGTTGTAAAACCACCGCCAGAAGAAAGGGCAAGCAGAAGAGTTAATCTCTTGCTCCCTCAACTCAGTTCTGAGCAAAGGCTTGGATTGTTGAAGTAGGCTCCATCTCAACCCTCGATTTGAGGCTCGAGCTCTTTGCAAACTCTGCATAGTAGCCCGGCCCAAGCTCGGTAGAACCGAACTCAACCGCTACGGAGCTTCATCATGGCCGGCCCGACCGCCGACGCCGACCGATCGCCCAGGGAAGCAAACTCGATTCGAGCATCGAGGCGCCCATCGCTACCAACGAACCCACGTTAAACAAGCTTCGTAAAAAGACCTATTCTTGATTTGTAAACAAGCAATTCAAACAATACAAATCCGAGAGAAGATTTTTACACCAAACAAACAAAGCGAGCGATGTTAGAGGATAAGGATTGGGGAGAAGTCGATTTGTTGTTGAATATAAGGTTGTTCCGACAGCTCCATAGGCACCAACAGAAGGCTAGAAAAAGCACTCGCCAGAGGGAACAGATTCTGTAATTGACCAGAAAGAGTCCCTTGGAAGCAATGAGGTTGGCGAAGTCTCCTGGGCAAGACCCTGATGGGAGGGAGGGAAAAATCATAGACCAGGCAGTTTTGGCAAAATAGCAATCGAGGAACAAGTGACTGTTAGTTTCCAGAGCCATGTTGTAGAGGGGGCAATTAGAGTCCCCACTCCACCCCCTTTTCAGCAAATTTTCTCTAGTTTGGAGCCGTCTTTTGCTAAGGATCCAGAAGAAAATTTTGATCTTGTTGGGGACTGGGGCTCTCCAAATGAAATTTAAGAGGGGAGATAGGGTACCTCTACTAATGAGAAGAGAGTAGAATGATTTGACTGTATAATTACCAGAGGGATAGTGAGGCCACCAGAGCCTGTCATGATCAATCGGTCCTGGGATATGGTGTTGCTGGAGGAACGCAAGGAGAGCAACTATCTCCCTACGATCATCTACAGAAGGCCCTCTTCTAAGAAGGGGGTGCCACTTCCATGAGTTGTGGATCAGGAGACCTTGAGAGAGGGAGTTTACATTGGGCTGAGAAGGCCAATCTGTGAGCCCTGGGGAACAGACTTTTAAGGGAGTTGAAGCCTGTCCACTTGTCTTCCCAGAATCTGATAGTGGCTCCATCTCCTATGTTCTATTGAACAATACTAAAGAAAGAATGGTGAATAGAGTAGAGATCTTTGAGCAATTTAGAAGTAGATCCTTTAAGGGGTGTAGTAATAGGGTTGGATTGATGGTTAGAGTAGAGAGAGAAGAGAACTTTGCTGATTAGGGAGTTGCGGTCCAGAGCTTTCCAAATCCATTTGGATAGGATGGCTAGGTTGAAGGTAGGAATGCTTATGACTCCTAGAACCCCCCCTCCTGCTTAGGTTTGCGAACTAGATCCCATTTGACTTAACATTTAGGTTTCGAGGTCTGCTGGTGTCCTCCCCATAGAAAATTTCTTCTGATTTTATCTATAGCTTTGATAGTCCATGAAGGTAACTTGAAGAATGACACGTAGTAGAGGGGAAGGGAAGATAGAACTGAGTTAAGAAGTGTGAGTCTACCTCCAATAGATAAGGATTTGTTCTTATCCAAAGAGCAAGCTTTTTGGAGAAGGAATCTAACAGTGGCTACTATTCTCTCCTTGAAAGCGATCCCCTCTTAAGAGGAAGCCCTAGGTAAGAGAAAGGTAGGAGCCAGCTGAGCAATTAAGGATTTGAGCAAGGCAGACACCTTTCTGAGGGATTTTGCCAAGGTAGAAAAGATTTGTTTTAGAGTAATCTATGTTGAGGCCAGAGATGCTAGCAAATAGATAGAAGATGGTTTTGAGAACTACTAGGTCATGATGATAAGCTCTGCTAAAGATGAGGGTGTCATCAGCGAATTGAAGGGATCTTATGGAGTTTATCACCCCTTTAAGATTGAGTTCTGAGAGGTCACCCGAAGCCTCACTGGACGAGAGCATCTAGTTAAGCACGTCCACTACCAGAAGAAAAAGCATGGGAGATAGGGGGTCTCCCTATTTGAGGCCCCTATGACACTAGAAGAAGTTGGTGGGGGAACCATTGACAAGGATAGAGGATTTGGGAGAGGAGAGAATGCGTTCTATCCAATGGCACCATTTGGGACCAAAGCCCATAGCCTTGAGGAGAGAGAGGAGGAAATTCCAATCAACACAGTAAAATGCTTTGGAGAAATTTATATTACTGGCGCACAACTCTCTCTTACCTGAAGAACAATAGTTAATTATTTTATGGGCAATGAGGATAGAGTCAAGGGAGGACTTCCCACTCTGAAAGGCAGCTTGGGTATTGACTATGATGGATGGTAGATGAAGGCTAAGCCTATTAGCAAGGATTTTAGTGAAAATCTTGAAAGAGCTATTTAACAGGCCGATTGGTCTGAAGTCTCTAGGGTTGTTGGCCCCCTCTACTTTAGGGATGAGGCAGATGTAAGAGTAGTTGATGTTATGTAGGGGTTGGGTATTGGAATAAAGAGATAGGATGAAGGATATGGTATCTTGTTCAATGGTGGACTAGAAGGATTGGAAGAAAAGGATTGGAAGTAGGGGTGGAAATGAACCAAATAATTAACAAATAGTTCGATAATTGTTTGAGTAACTATTCGGTCATATTCGATTCGTAGTTCATTTATCACTAAACAAATATTTTTAGTATTCGAAGTTCACTAACTAATAGAATTTAACCACATGTATATTTGATTCGCTTGTCTATTAATTATTCGCTTAAAATTTGATCACTTATTATTTGTATTATTGCACATATGATGTCATATTTTTAACCCACTTACCATTTGTACCTAAGTTTTATGTACTAATTTTAAGACTTAAATAATCTTAAATATGTTTTCTAATAAAAATTTTAATTTAAATATATATACATCATATATTATAAAAGAATATTTTTTATTTATGGATTTAAATACTATTTAAAATTTAATTTCTTTCATAATAAATATACTTTGATGTTCGATAAGTACTGTGAATATTTATCAAATACTATCGAAGTTCAAATTAAAACTCCATATATGAATATTAGAGTCCACATTCGAATTTGATAATTTTAAACAAATACAAATTAACACCTTAGTATTTGATTCGATTCGATCGTTTGCCACCCATAATTGGAAGGCCATCTAGTCCTGGGGATTTATTCAGGGTGGAGGTCCAAAACTGCCTTTTTGATCTCTGCTTAGGTAAAGGGGGCCCCTAAGGAGGAAAGATTGGGGGTTTGGGTAGAGGGAGTGCCATTCAATTTCAAAGTTGGAAGGTTCTTGGGCTTGAAAGAGATTAGAAAAGAAGTCTTTAAAGGCCGTATTGATGTCATGGGCCGAAGAGAGCTGGGTGCCATTAGACTGAAGGAAGGGGATGAATTATTCCTCCTGTGATAAGAGGCTATTTTATGGGAAAAAAGCTGTGTTACTGTCCCCCTCATGCAACCATAGGATCTTGGATCTTTGTCTCCAGTGAGACTTTTGAGCCTTGGCTAAGAGAATGAGGTTTTCTTTCAGGCTAGATCTGAGTTGAATTTCATCCTCATTAAGGGCTCTGGATTCTTCGACCACACTGAGGGAGTCTATGGAGGCAAGGAGGGAAAGTTTTCTGAGTTTAGGGGACCCTAAAGAATACCTCTTCCACCATCTGATTCTCCATTTGATGAGTTTAAGTTTAGAAGGGAGAGAAGTAGATTGATCACCATTGGTAATGAAGGAGTTCCAACAAGAGATGATGAATGGGGAGAAGGAAGGAACTAGGATTTTTCAAATCTGAACACAGAGTTAAGTGGGGGTGGAGGAGGAGGAGATCTTGAGTTTAGGATGATGGGACAGTGGTCTGAGCAAGAAGAATGATATGCATATTGAATCAGGTTGGGGAAATGGGATTCAAAATCTTGGGAGAGGAGAAATCTGTCTAACCTGGTGAGAGTTGAGATGGATCTCAAATTAGACCACGCAAACTTTCCACCACTAAGAGGTAAATCAATGAGATGGATGGATTCAATAAGGTTTTTGAAGGAATTTATTTCCCTGAGAGACCCTGATCAACCACTCCTTTCCTCTAAACTAAGTGTCATGTTAAAATCACCAAAGACTACCTAAGGCAAGGAACGAGAAGATCTAATCCTAGAGAGTTTCCACCAGCAGACCTCTCTGTCATCTCTATCATGAGGGGCATAGATGGAGGTGGCCACAAATTGCCAGTTTGATGATTTGTGAGTGAGAACTGTTGAGACTGAGAAGATGCCAATAGATGATGATGAGCAAGAGTAAAGGAGTCATTCCAACCCAACATGATACCCTCTAGAATCAGATGCTTCTAAATTGATCCAAGATGAGACACTACTACCACCACCAAGGCTTTTCAATGTACTGGATCTAATGGAGTTAAGTTTAGTTTTTTGGAGACCAACTAAATCAACTTTAGAGAAAAGAATACAGTCCCTCACCAATCTGTGTTTGTTAGGATTGTTTAATTCTCTGACGTTCCAAGATCCAATCGTCATGGGTGTGGAGTAGGGAACAACAAGAGGAAGGGAGGGGGCTAGAGGTCAGACTTTGCCCTTTTTATCTCTAGGGATTGAATTTTTTCCAATCCTAGAGATTCAACAAGCTCTTTAATACCACAATTAACTGATATTTTGTTGAATTTAATTCCACTCATTGAGTTAATAGGCAAAGTAGAGAAAGAAGAGGAAGATTTACTCTTGGAACCTCCAGGGGGGAAGCTCCTTTTCATGATTGAAAGATGCTTCCTGTGAGGAAGGTGAGCCAGAGTCCTACGAGTGACTTTCCTCTTGGGTTGTCTTTTGATCTTTTCGAACCCTGGTGGCGGATCTGAGGAGTTCACATCCATAGAATCGGAGGAGCTGCTGATAATAAGGGGCATCATTGGAGTTTGGTTGCTGGGGTTGTGGGACTCTAGCGAGGCTACAGACAGAGAGGGGAAAGCTTCAAATAGGAGAGCCCACGAATCTTTGGTGATTCGGATGGGGACCCATTTGAAAACTACCTCCATGATATCTTCAGAGACCGCTTGATGAGGGGTTGAGATTTGCACAGGCTCTGGGATAGGGGATTTAAAAAATCCAGACGTTCCCCCACTTCTCCCACTTTAGATTTCCCCTTGATCTCTTGAGAGCGCACTGCTCCTACGAGATCCAAGTTAGCATCTGGAGGAGGCTGGGATTGCTTAGGGGGCTGAGGCTCAGAGGGGCCTGGGGAGGGGGGGGGGCTCCATCGGAGGAGTCAGAGGGAGCACCTTCTTGCCTCACAAAATATTCAAAATACTCCAAGCATTTCCCTTTCCTTTCGGTTAGTGGTTTGCCTACCACTTTCAACTAGACTGTACCTTCCATCAGATGTTCTTCATCAGGGGATGCATATCAGAAAATGACAGTGCGGGGATCTCTAAAATGTCTTTGCCGCTAAGCATGGCTTTGCACTCCTTGGTGTTTTTCTTGATCATGACATCATCGGAGATTGTGATGACATCTCCTATGTCTCCCAAAAGCTGCATGAGGAATTCAGTGTCCCATAGATGCATAGGGAGGTTGAGGATCTTGACCCAAACGTAGATGAACTTTGGAAGGGGTTTGAGTCATATACTTTCTGTCCAGGGAGAAAAGATGCCTCCAAAATTACCCATATCGAAGAATTCCCTAGAGCAAGCTCGATCAAGGGCCTCTTCATTTGGGAATTGGATAAAAAAAGTGGAGGGAGAGATCCTCCTAATATCGTAGATTCATCTATCAACTTTTAGGTGATATTCCAGGTTTTCTATGAGCTCGGCGAATGATGGGTTACCAACATGGATGTTGAAAAACCCAAAGAAGGAGAATACCTCCATATTCTCTATAACTGAGGGAGGAAGGGTAATGGACGAAATGAATAGTAGAGGGGGAGGAGAGGTGGGTTCTTCTTGTTGGTGCAACAAACCGATGTATGGCCTATTTTGTTACAAGCGAATCATTTGAAGTCACCTAAAGAGCAAGATCTAGCCATGTAAGATTTATCTCCACAAAGGTAGCACCTTTTTGACTTAGAAAGGAGGGTAGGCGAACTGAGAGGGGATTAGGTTTTCTGCTTTGCCTCTTGTAAGTCACCTTCGTCCACCCTTCTTATGGAAGCGGGAGGGTACCTTTCTTGGATAGGGGTAGGGAGGGGCCAACGGTGGAAGATGGGATGCCCTTGAAAAGGTCTGTGAAGGAGGAGAAAAGGGGTGGAGGGTTTGTTTTTAAGGTGTTGGGTGGTGACAATGGGGACGGCGGAGAGGACGCTAGAGGGCGGAGGGAAGAGGGGAGGAGGTTTACTTGGTGGTACAATAGGCGGAGAAGCGGTGGGATAGGGAGTAATGGTGATGTTACCTTCTTTGAAAGTGACTAGCCGCCTCTTTGAAATTCGTGTTGCCGTCTGTTCGCTTTTCCTACTAATTGCCTATCGCCCTCGAACCACTCGAACCGCTTCATAGCAGAGTTTGAAGTTAATATCCTCCTTCAGTTTATTTTTAATTTTGGGATCTTGGGTCACGCCCTTGCGCGCCAGCGATATCACACGAGAAGACCACGATTTATATTCCGTCTCACGAAGCAAAAGAAAAGTAAAATATCGACAAAGTGAGATATCTACTCTTCCTCTCAGCATTACTAGAATTTGAATCAAGGAAACCTACAAACAATAGCAAATTCCTGACAAAGCAGTAAAGACCGCGAGATTTCGTGGTTCGGCAAAATTGCTACGTCCGGGAGGGTGAGGAAGATTTGACTATAAAGAACGCAAGCGACTTGTACAATCCACAAGCTGGTCCCAAAGAAAAACTTTAATTTTTACCCGAGAAATTGACCTCTCTCTTGTAAAATCTCTCCAAGCTCTCTCTTTTTCTCTCTCTGTAGCCAAAAACCTAGCTTTTTCTCCTTTTTCTTCACTTTTCTCCACACACAAATCCTAGCTTTAATTCCCTATTTAAAGGAAACAAACTTCTCCTCCTTTAACTTGGTAGATGTGGGACTAAATTTTTTGTTTTCTTTCTCTCGATTCGCTTACAGGAAAGAAGCGGTGGGATGCATCCCGTGGGATGTTCCCAGCGTTCACAATTCTCCCCTAGTACATCATTTGATAAACCTCAAATTTTGGACGAACACCCGAGGAAAAACAGTGAATATTACTAGAGAGATCTACATCTGACCAAACCACGACCAATCCGCGTTGCACTATTATACCATGGTTGCTACATTGCCCTCCACCAGGGATCAAGCTAGCGTAGTTACGTAATTGTTCTCCATATAGTCTCCACCTCACCCCATCCCGTGAAGAATAGCCCTCTAGAGCGAGATCAACAGTGATATGAAGCAAGTCCAAGCAATACTTAAACTTGCTGTGACCACCTTAGTTAACATGTCTCACGGGATTCTCATTACGTATGAACCTTCATGAGAGAAATATCATCTTCCTCTATGACATCTGCGCGCGAAATGATACGACATCGATATGCTTGATGCGAGCATGATGAGCGTGATTCTTAGCCGAGTGAATTGCACTCGACCGTCGCGATCACAAGTTCACGCTCTCCGCCAATCCCCAAATCATCTAGAAGACCCCACAACCACAATGCTTCCTTCACTCCTCTACCATGGCCTGCATCACTCCGTAGTAGAAAGTACCATCAGAGTTCGCAACATCGACGCCAACTAACCGGAGTCCCATGTATCCGAATACATAACCAAGAGTAGATCGCCAGATATCTAGATCGCCAAAGATAATCGTGAGTCCACAAACCCATCAATCTGACATGTTTCACCACCAAAACACAGATCCATATCAACGGCACTTTAAGTACCTCAGACCCACTTCACCGCTTCCGTTGTGCCTTTCCTGATTCTCCATGAATCTACGACCACACTAACGCACTGTGAAATATCGGCGTGTACACACCATTGCGTACATTAAGTTGCCAATTGCACTAGCATAGGGAACACGCCCATGTGCTTCTTCCTCAGTAGTAGGAGATTGTTTACCGTAAAGCCTAAAGTGTGGAGCTAATGGAGTCACCACCGACTTAGCGCCAGAACCTCGCGATCACGCTCTATGTAGCCCTTCGACTTAAGAACAATCGCCGGTTCGCCCTCTCTTCTAATCTCCATACACGATTTTCCTAGCAATACCATGTCCTTCATCTCAAACTCTTCACCAAGTTGAGATTTCACCTATCTATCTCCACCCTGCTCTTAGAAGCAATAAGCATGTCATCCACATATAAAAAGAGATAGATATAATTACCTCCACGAAGCTTCCGAATGTAAACGCAACAATCATAGTCGCTTCGCGAAAACCCATGTTTCAAAGATGAAGGAGTCAAATCGCTTGTACCACTGTCGGAGATTGCTTCAATCCATACTACTTCTTCAAACGACACACATGATCCTCCTTATCCTCAACCTTGTAGCCCTCAGTTGATGCATGTAGATCTCTTCATCCAAGTCTCCGCAAGAAGGTCGCTTTAACATCGAAGTTGTTCCGGCCAAGATCACCATGAGCAACAATACTCAATAACACCAATAGAAGTGTGTTTCACCACCGGATAAAATATCTCATTGTAATCCACACCCTCTCTTTGTGCAAAACTCTTAGCCACTAGCCTCGCCTTGTACCTTGTACCACCGAGCTCTGAAAGATCTTCCTTTCTTTTATACACCCACTTACAACCAATAGCTTTTCTTCCTACGGGCAATGGGACCACCTCTCATGTTTGGTTCTTCCGAAGAGATTCCATCTCTTCCTCCATCGCAGCCAACCAACTCTCACTATCCTTATCCCGAATAGCTTCCTTGAAGGAGACTGGCTCGTCCTCCTCCACCGAGAGTGCGTATTCAAACAAATTAACCGGCCCATAGTGCTTCAGGGGTTGATCAGCCCCCAGCTTCTGTACCTGCTTGTATGCTCGCCTTGACCTAGTGGAAGCCAAACTATCCTCGAGCTGCTGTTATTGTAGTGCCTGTGTATTCTCCTGCTGAACCTCCTCCTGCTCAAGCTCATCATCTACCTGACTTCCCACTTGAACACGACTAGAACCTGATTGATCTTTAGGTTCTATTTTAATAACCTAGGACTTAGAAGTCTCATCAGTCCTAACACCATCATCCTTGGGTGCCCTAGCAATCATGAATTTCTCATCAAAGGTAACATCCCTGCTTATCACAAACTTCGAATCTTCCGTACACCAAAGGCGATAGCCTTTTACGCCCTTCGCATATCCCAAGAATATTGCCTTCTTAGCCATCGCGTCAAGCTTTCCCTCGTTGACGTGATAGTAGGCGGTACATCCGAAAATTCTGAGCCTATCATAATCTGCATGCTCCCTGACCACCCTGGGGTGTATCACCATCTAATGTCGAATGTGGTGAACGGTTCACAATGTAACAAGCTGTAGCCACCGCTTCTGCCCACCATTCGTTGCCCAATCCAGCGTATGATCGCATACTCATTGCTTTCTCCCGCAATGTTCGGTTCAGTCTCTCTGCGACCCCATTCTGCTGTGGTGTTGACCTGACTGTCCAGTGTCGAACAATTCCCTCCTGATCACAGAACTCCTTGAAAGCACCATCTGTATACTCTGTACCGTTATCAGATCTCAGTGTCTTCAATTTCTTTCCCGTCCTGTTCTCAACCATTGCTCTCCACTTCTTGAATGTCTCGAACACCTCATTCTTATGCTTCAGAAAGTAAATCCAAGCATACCTCGAATAGTCATCTATGAACGAGACATAATATCTGGAACCACCCTTAGAAGTGGTCTGAGCCGGACCCCAAACATCCGTGTGCACATAATCTAACATCCCTCTGCTCTTAGACTTACTTTTCAGAAACTGAATCCTGTGTGACTTTCCATACAAACAATCCTCGTAAAAATCCATGCTAGGTTCCATTAGATTCTTCAGCAGACCCTCTTTACCAAGCAGAACTAGACCCTTTTCTGACATATGCCCAAGCCGCCTATGCCATAACCGTGTGTGCTCACATGGGTCTCTACCACTTTCTTCAGTTCTAACCGGCGCATCTCCGTCGCGGTCGTGCACGAGAGTATATAAATTACCGTGACGAACACCCTTCATCACTACAAGGGAACCGCGAACAACCTTCTTTACTCCGTTCTCCGTAATAATTTTGCAACCGCCGGAGTCCAATGCCCCAACTGAGATAAGATTCTTCCGCAAGTCGGGAACATGCCTCACATCCGTCAAGGTTCGAACCACTCCATCATGCATCTTGATTTTGATATAACCTAGCCCTACTGTTTTACAAGCATGGTTGTTCCCCATCAATACGGTTCCACCATCAATGCCTCTATAGGTAGTAAACCACTTCCTATTTGGACACATGGTAAGAGCAACCAGAATCAAGTATCCACTTCTCTGAGATATCCTCGCCACCCATGACGACATAGCACTCCTTATCGCTCCCTTCCTCTGAAACGTAGCTCGCCTCTTCCTTGCCCTCTCTTCTCTCAGTCTTGTTGTTCTTCTTTCCACCTACTCTCTTATTTGGACAGTCGACCTTGAAATGCCCAACTTCACCGCATTTGAAACACGATTTTCCCACAAGAGGTCTCGATTTTGATCTAGACTTTCCTCCCTTGCCTTTTTCTCGCTCATTGCTCCTTCCTCTAGCAAACAATCCCGCGCTTATTCTTTGTTACCCGATGTAGTCATCCTTGGTTGCAATCTTCGAAGGTCATCCGCTAGAAGCGCCGTTCTAGTCTCATCCATCTTCAAATTGTCTCCTACAAGCATCGGTGTTTGCACGAGGTTCTCATAAGACTTGGCTGAGCAGTAGTAGCGCTGATCCTCATCTAAAACTTTCACATCTATGTCTTTCAAGTCGATATGATCCTATCAAACTTGTTGATGTATTCAGGATTGATGAGCCCTCCTCCATCTTGCAACTATACAATTTGGATTTTAAATAGATCCGTTCGTTAGACTCTTCATCATGAATGTACTTTCTAACCGACCACACGCGCGGCCGTTTCCTCTCTATCTACCAAGAAAGCTACATCCCTTTCAAGACATAGGATAGGCCGGTGCTTCGGATCCAGCTCCTCCCAATCCTCATCAGACATATCATTGTGCTTCTTCTCTTTTCCAATCAAAGCCTTGTGCAATTTTTGCGAAATCAGTGAGTTTTTCATCTGCATCCTCCAATAGGAAAAATCATTCTTCCCATTGAACTTTTCAATCTCGAATTTTCCCACTTTAACCGATTTACTGGTAAACGCCATTCTCCGTTTGTATTAATAAATCCGCTTCTCTCAGAAATTACCGAGCACCACCTCAAACCAGAAGTTACACTACTTCCAATTTGAATAACAGCTCTGATACCAATTATTGGGATGAGGGGTCCGTCATTACGCCATGGCGATATCACTGAGAGAAGACTTTTATATTCCCATCTCACTAAGAAAATAAGAATAGAAAGTAAACTATTCCAACAAAGTGAGATATCTACTCTTCCTCTCAACAGTACTAGGACTGAATCAAGAAAACCTACAAACAATAGCAAATTCCAACAAAGCGGTAAAGACCGCGAGATTTGCGTGGTTAGGCAAAATTGCTCGTCCACGCGGGAGGGGTGAGGGAGATTTGACTATAAAGAATACCGACGACTTGTACAATCCACAAGCTCGTCCCAAAGAAAAAAATTTTAATTTTTACCCAAGAAAAATTGACCTCTCTCTTATAAAATCTCTCCAAGCTCTCTCTTTTTCTCTCTCTAGCGTAAAAAACCTAGCTTTTTCTCCTTTTTTCTTCACTTTTCTCCACACCAAAAATCCTAGGTTTAATTCCCTATTTAAAGGGAAACAAACTTCTCCTCCCCTTTAACTTGGCCGATGTGGGACTAAATTTTTTTTTATTTTCTTTCTCTGGCTCATGACAGAAAGAAACGGGTTGATGCATCCCACGGGTGGGTTTCACCCACGTGGGATTCCCCCACGCTCACAATTCTCCACCTCGCACATCATTTGATAAACCTCAAATTTTGGACTAACACCGAAGAACACCGCTAACATTACTAGAGAGATCTACATCACCAAACCAGCCAATCAAGCCGCACTATTATACCATGGTTGCCTACGCACTTCTACCGATCAAGCTAACCGTAGTTCAGAATTGTTCTCCATATAGTCTCCACTCACCCCATCAATACCAAGGGCCATGCACTCTTGGCGATCAACACGGCCGATATGAAGTAAGTCCAAGCAATACTTAAACTTGCTACCGTGACCACCTTAGTTAACATGTTCATGGATTCTCATTCAGATGTACCTTCATGAGAGAAATATCTCCTTCCTTTATGACATCTCGCATCTAAATGATACCGACATCGATATGCTTGGTACGAGCATGATGAACTTGATTCTTCGCCAAGTGAATTGCACTCGACCGTCGTGATCACAAGTTCACGCTCTCCTCGCCAATCCCCAAATCATCTAGAAGACCCCACAACCACAATGCTTCCTTCACTCCTCTACCATGGCCGTGCATCAATTTCTCTCAGAGAAAGTACCATCAGCCCGCATCGATCACCAACTAACCGGAGTCCCATGTATCCCGAATACATAACCAGAGTAGATCGCCGTCATCTAGATCGCCGCGATAATCGAGTCCACAAACCCATCAATCGACATGTTTCACCACCAAAACACGATCCAGATCAACGGTATCCTTTAAGTACTCAGACTCCACTTCACCGCTTCCCAGCAGTGCCTTTCCGGATTCGCCATGAATCTACCGACCACACCGACCACCGGAAATATCCGGCTGCAGGCACACCATTGCGCATATTGCCGCTAATCGCACTAGCATAGGGAACACGCTCCATATCGCCTTCTCTTCATTTGTAGTAGGAGATTGTTTACCGTAGCCTAAAGTGTGGAGCCAATGGAGTCACCACCGACTTAGCACTTCGTGATCCCGAACCTCGCGATCACACGCCTATGTAGCCCTTCGACTTAAGAACAATCGCCGGTTCGCCCGCCTCTTCTAATCTCCATACACGATTTTCCTAGCAAGCCTATGTCCTTCATCTCAAACTCTTCACCAAGTTGAGATTTCAACCTATCTATCTCCACCCCGCTCTTAGAAGCAATAAGCATGTCATCCACATATAAAAGGAGATAGATATAATTACCTCCACGAAGCTTCGAATGTAAGCGCAATAATCATAGTAAACCGGAAAACCCATGCTTTAGCATGAAGGAGTCAAATCGCTTGTACCCAGCGTCGGAGATTGCTTCAATCCATACGGTGACTTCTTCAAGCGACACACATGATCCTCCTTATCCTCAACCTTGTAGCCCTCATGTTGATGCATGTAGATCTCTTCATCAAGTCTCAGTGCAAGAAGGTCGTTTAACATCGAGTTGTTCGGCTCAAGATCATCATGAGCAACAATACTCTATAGCACAGAATAGAAGTGTGTTTCACCGGAGAAAATATCTCTTTGTAATCCACACCCTCTCTTTGTGCAAAACCCTTAGCCACTAGCCTCGCCTTGTACCTTGTACCACGAGCTCTGAAAGATCTTCCTTTCTTTTATACACCCACTTACAACCAATAGCTTTTCTTCCCTACGGGCAATGGGACCACCTCCCATGTTTGGTTCTTCGAAGAGATTCCATCTCTTCCTCCATCCGACCAACCACTCTCATATCCTTGTCGAATAGCTTCCTTGAAGGAGGTGGCTCGTCCTCCTCCACGCAGTGCGTATTCAACCAAATTAACGCCGCCCGTAGTGCTTGGGGTTGATCAGCCCCGGCCGTACACCTTGTATGCTGCTTGGCCTAGTGAAAGCCAAACTATCCTCGAGCTCTGCTGTTGTAGTGCTGTGTATTCTCTGTGAACCTCCTCCTGCTCAAGCTCATCATCTACGACTTCCCACTTGAACCGACTAGAACACGATTGATCTTTAGGTTCTATTTCAATAACACAGGACTTAGAAGTCTCATCGGTCCTAACACCATCATCCTTGGGTGCCCTAGCAATCATGGATTTCTCATCAAAGGTAACATCCTGCTTATCACAAACTTGAATCTTCCGTACACCAAGGCGATAGCCTTTACATACGCATATCCCAAGAATATTGCCTTCTTGGCCCTCACGTCAAGCTTTCGTTGGCGTGATAAGTATTACATCAGAAAATTAGAGCCTATCATAATGCATGCTTCCTGACCACACCTATAGGGTGTATCACCATCAATGTCAAATGTGGTGAGCGGTTCACAATGTAACAAGGCATAGCCACGCTTACGCCCACCATTCGTTGCCCAATCGGTATATGATCGCATATTCATTGCTTTCTCCGCAATGTTCGGTTCGATCTCTGCGGCCCCATTCTCGTGGTGTTGATCATGTCGGTGTCAAACAATTCCCTCGATCACGAACTCCTTGAAAGCACCATCATGTATGCATGCCGTTATCGGATCTCGGTATCTTCAATTTCTTTCCGTCTGTTCTCAACCATTGCTCTCCACTTCTTGAATGTCTCGAACACCTCATTCTTATGCTTGAAAGTAAATCCAAGCATACCTCGAATAGTCATCTATGAGCGAGACATAATATCGGAACCACCCTTAGAAGTGGTTTGAGCTAGACCCTAAACATCCGTGTGCACATAATCTAGTATCCCTCTGCTCTTAGACTTGCTTCCGAAACTAAATCTGTGTGACTTTCCATACACACAATCCTCGTAAAATCCATGCTAGGTTCCTTGATTCTTGGCCAGACCCTCTTTACCAAGAGAACTAGACCCTTCTCGACATATGCCCAAGCCGCTGCCATAACCGTGTGTGCTCATGGGTCTCTACCACTTCCTTCGGTTCTAACGGCGCATCTCCGTCACCGTCGTACTGAGAGTATATAAATTACGTGCGAACACCCTTCATCACTACAAGGGAACCACGAACAACCTTCTTTACTCCGTTTCGTAATAATTTTTTACAACGGAGTCCAATGCCCCTGAGATAAGATTCTTCCGCAAAATGGGAACATGCCTCACATCCGTCAAGGTTGAACCACTCCATCATGCATCTTGATTTTGATATTACCTAGCCCCACCGTTTTACAAGCATGGTTGTTCCCCATCAATACGGTTCCACCATCAATGCCTCTATAGGTAGTAAACTACTTCCTATTTAGACACATATGGTAAGAGCAACCGATCAAGTATCCACTTCTTCGAGATATCCTCGCCACCCCGGACTATTACATAGCACTCCTTATCGCCCCTTCCTCAAACGTAGCTCTCTTTCCTTGCTCTCTTCTCTCAGCCTTGTTGTTCTTCTTTCCACCTACTCTTATTTGACAATGACCTTGAAATGCCCAACTTCACCGCATTTGTAACACGATTTTCCCACAAGAGGTCTCGATTTTGATCTAGACTTTCCTCCCTTGCCTTTTCTCGCTTTTATTGTTCCTCTAGCAAACAATCCTCATATTCTTTGTTACCACCAGTAGTCATGTCACGGTTGCAACTTCAGGTCATCCATGAAACGCCGCTCTAGTCTCATCCATCTTCAAATTGTCTCCTACAAGCATCGTGTTTGCACTGTGTTCTCATAAGACTTCTACAGAGACGTAGTAGTAGAAGCTACCGATCCTCATCTAAAACTTTCACATCTATGTCTTTCAAGTCTGATATGATCCTATCAAACTTGTTGATGTATTCTCTGATTGATGAGCCCTCCTCCATCTTGCAAGTATACAATTTGATTTTAAATAGATCCGTTCGTTAGACTCTTCATCATGAAGGTACTTTCTAACTTCGACCACATGCCCGCAAACCGCTTCTCTCTCCATCTACCAAGAAAGCTACATCCCTTTCAAGGCATAGGATAATCGACTGTTTCCTGATCCAGCCCTCCCAATCCTCATCGACATATCCTTGTGCTTCTTCTTTCCAACCAAAGCCTTGTGCAATTTTTATAAATCTGAGTTTTTCATCCGCATCCTCTAATAGGAAAAATCATTCTTCCCATTGAACTTTTCAATCTCGAATTTTCCCACTTTAACCGATTTACTGGTAGACGCCATTCTCCGTTTGTATTAATAAATTCGCTTCTCTCGAAATGCGAGCACCACCTCAAACCAAAAGTTACACCACTTTCAATCTGAATAACAACTCTGATACCAATTGTTGGGATGAGGGGTCCGCCCTGTATGGCGATATCACTGAGAGAAGACGATTTATATTCCCGTCTCCGAAGGAAACAAGAATAGAAAGTAAAATATCCCAACAAAGTGAGATATCTACTCTTCCTCTCAACGATTACTAGAATTTGAATCAGGGAACCTACAAACAATAGCAAATTCCTGACAAAGCAGTAAAGACACGAGATTTCACGTGGTTGGTAAAATTGCCTACGTCCCGGGGAGGGTGAGGAGATTTGACTATAAAGAACACCGGCGACTTGTACAATCCACAAGCTCGTCCCAAAGAAAAAACTTTAATTTTTACAAGAAAATTGACCTCTCTCTAAAATCTCTCAAAGCTCTCTTTTTCTCTCTCTGCACGCCAAAAACCTAGCTTTTTCTCCTTTTCTTCACTTTCTCCACACAAAAATCCTAGGTTTAATTCCCTATTTAAAGGGAAACAAATTTCTCCTCCCCTTTAACTTGGCCGATGTGGGACTAAATTTTTTTTTTTGTTTTCTTTCTCTCGGTCGCGCACAGGAAAGAAACGGGGTGTTGGGATGCATCCTCCACCCACGTGGGATGTTCCCCCCACGTTCACATTAATATATCAATAGATATTGTGGACTTGCCATCTCTTCTCTTTAAACTTGTAATGATATGAGTACTAGCACCTTAAATTGAGACACACAAATAAATAAGATACTGGATATGAACAACCAATTTATTAAAAGCGTAAAACAAAAATTTGCCACCTACATTACAATTTGGCTTTCGTTGGGCTTGAAATCCACCAACATTCTTTTAAATTTGTACTATACCTAGTTGGCTTTTCATATAGTAGTATAGACCATTGACTTTTGTAATCCTACTATTCCTACCATGCTAAAAAAGGTCAATAGAAAATATGGTCAAAGAGAGGAAATGTTCTCAAACCTTTCGGAAAAATGGCTCCAAATAATTACACTTCACAGAGCTATGCACATGAAGAATACAGCTAATATATTGCCCTCTTCCTTCATATTTCCAACTGATTGTAGAACTCATCAAATTTTAATATGGAGGCCCTAGAAATAATTTCAATCCAACTGTACCCAGTCCTCTTCTTGATTAATTCTCCCATTCATTTGTCTAGCTGCAGTCTCCATGAATTTTACATCATTATGAATCCTATAAGCGCTAACAAAAGCTCCTCATGTATCTTTTGTTGGCTCCATTGGCATACTCCTTATGAATTCAAAAGCTTCTTTCATAGGAAGTCTGAGAGTTATAAATTATTGAATATACTAAGCGTTTGCTTTTGGACACAGTATATCGTACGAAGCAGGCGCAGATTTAAAAATAAGGGAAATTTGCTTGGAGGAACTAAAAAAAGTTGGGTTATGCATCCCCCACCCCCATAATAAGTCAACCCCTTTTAAGCACTTTGACCCAAGTTTCTAAGCAAAAAACCCCAAGCCCAACATTGTATACCGTATTTTGAAGTATTGCCCATTTTACCCTTTTAAACCCATTTGATGGAGTGTGTAAAATAATTTATCTTATTGGGCAACCTTCCTTCTCTTTAATTCGGAAATGAAATCCAAACAGAATGCTCAAGAGAAGTGGCATTAATGGCTAGAATGATTTTTTGGAGGAAAAGTAAAAATTGGAGGGAAACACACTAAGTTCCCTCCAAAATACTACCCAAGTCAATGTAATATCTTATTCCCTCTTCCCTCTTTACATTCTACTCAACAACCTTCAACAACCAAAATATTCCCCACTTTTTCCTCTTAACTTCTCCAACAACCAAAATGGAAGATTCTTTAATGTGTGTGATTTCATTTAACATAAATACAATCCTCATTAAAGTCAATTCTGCAACAAGTTTAGTTGATTTGAAGATACAAGTACCTATGAAATTTAAAAGCATGGTACGAAAGTTTGTTCATAAGCTACTCTCTTGAGAAGTTTCCCAATGTCTCGTTTGAGATTTCAAAAGATGAAGACATTCTCAACATGATAGATTATCACCGTTCAATGGGGTTAAGTCACGATAACCATGGTATTTACTAAAAGAGATGAAGGATCGGGCATGCCATAGGAATGAAACGAGCTTAAGTAAGTATTCAAAAGATTATTTTCGGGTTGGATACCGCTTATAATGGGAACTGTGATATTTATTCCTTATATGTGACCGAAGGCATTATGCGTGACATTTCGACTTTATTTGTGACATATACTAGTTAACGGTTATTTGTAATTGTCACATTGACTTATATGTATGTTATATTCAACTTGCGGTCTTCCTAATGTAAGTTCACACTCATCGGAGAATATCAAGGAACCTAATGAGAGGATCTCAATCGAGGAATCGGCGAGGATCCCAAATGACAATCCTCAAAGAGAGCATGTGTGGGTGATGAGCGACATAGTAAATGACTCGACAAGAATCCCGGCATAGTGGCATGAGGCAATTATTGCGGAGGGCGCAATTTGAAAGTGCAAAAGAAGTTAGAATGGCTCTCATATACTATTCTATAGCTAAGCAGTTTGCTTTTAAATATGTTAGCAATGAGCCAAAAGCGCGTGCGTGCTAGTTGCATGTTGAAAAGAAACACAATGCCCGTGGTTATTATTCCTTCAGCCATTGAGCCATGTGTCGACCTTTGCTATAAAAAATTTATTTCTCAACATACTTGTGGATGCATAACAACCACTGGTCACTCGAAGCATCGAGAGGGTGGATTGCGAGTATGCTGTCGGTAATGAAGAAGCGTCCATATATCACCACTAGCCCGATATTAGAAAGGAATTGCACTCTCAATATGGTTTAAAAGTTAACTATTCTAAAGCTTGGCGTTCTAAAGAGACAAAGACCAAATATTTGGTTGCTAAGGCATTCATATGATTTACTATCCCGGTTAGTCCATTAATTTATTGATGTGTCCTTTAGAACTTATATGTGATTTGTTAACCGTAAATATGACATGTCGAACTCCATGTGACATATAAGCATAGCATGTGATACTTCAACGACATATGTGACACTTCAGATCTCATTGTGACCCATCGACCTTATATGGGACATTTCGATCTATATTGTGACAATTAAGTCTTCGTGTGACATTGAGACTGGTTTGTGACATTAGCGTATATATGTTATTTGTCCTTTTAACCATCATTTAAAGGTATGAAATGAAGGTGATGGAAACAAATCCGGCGATGTCTTCGTCATCGAACAAGAAGAAAGGAGATTCAAGCGTTTATTTGTGTCCTATGGTGCATGCATCTAGGGGTTTCTCAAAGGATGTAGGCTATTACTCTTTCTAGATGGGACCTTTCTGAAAGATCGTTACAAAGGAATCTTATTAGGTGCATTGCTTATGATGGTAATCAAGGCATATATCCACTCGCATTTTGCGTTTGTGACCAAGAGAATGAAGCAATTGGAGTTGGTTTATTCAAGGGTTGCGGCATATTTTGTACAATCGAACAGAACCATATAGTCCACCTCATCCTCTAGTCATATTGTCAGATGCTGACAAAGGAATAAAATAATCTTTAAAAAATATATTTTCAGATGCGTACCATTCCAGATGCGTACTTCATCTAGTTGAGAATTATAAATTGAAGCTTAGAGATGGGGTTTGTATGAAGTCTTTGCTCATCGGTTCAAAATTATTAGAGTTTGCTGCATACAAGTATCACGGAAAAGAATTTACTTATTGTTTTACATGAGATTAGGATGATCGACCAAAGAGCTTACCAAGTAGCTTTCAGTTATGGTCCAATAGCTTGGGCAAATTCGTATTTCGGCATAAGGTAGCCAAATATTGTGACAATATCTAACTATGATTTTAAACTTTATATGTGACAAAGTTACGTTATCATTGACGTTATACTTTAATATGTGACTATGATCATTATTTGTGACGGTCGGTATTATATGTGACATAATAAATTTACATGTGACTTTTACCGTTACATGTGATAGTTCCTTGTAGTATGTGACATTTATGTGTTGTGTGTGATACTTGAGTGTTATTTATGATAGTTATTTGTTTACATGTGAGGTTTCTTTGTATTTTGTGTGATTGTGCGTTTGATTTGATACATATACTATTTATTTGAGATATGGACATATCACTTCCAATGTTGCTGAATCGTTCAACAGTTGGATTCGTGTAGTAAGACCACTTTCTATTTGTGATATGATTGATCACATTCGTATACAAATTATGGAGAGGATGAATACTCGCCGCGAGATGGCGACAAAATGGAATAGCTATCTTTGTCCTGAAGCGGAAAAGATTCTGCAGGAAAATTGCATTAAGGGAAGTACACTTGAAGTCTCACATTCGACAGCTGAAATCTTTGAGGTATTATCATAAAAATCAGTACAAGTTGATTTGGAACACAAAACATGCACATGTCGTGCGTGGGATATATTGCGAATACCTTGTAAACATTCGTGTGCTGCTATTAACTTTATGCATAGAGATGTGTACATGTATTGCGATTGGTTCATGACGACTGAAGCTTTCAAGAAAAGTTACGAACCAATTCTCTGCTTTCAAGAAAAGTTACGAACCAATTCTCTTTCCGGTTCCGAATTTCGATAAACCAGATGTCACGGATGAAATAATTGACATACTTCCACCAAAGACGACAAAGAGGCGTGGAAGAAATAAGAATAGACGTATCAACAACCGATCTGAGAATAGACGTACAATTAAATGCTCAAGGTGTCACGCTGAAGGACATAACCGAGCCACATGTACAGAATCCATCCAAGACTAACGCTTCCTGGCAGATTTAAAAATATTTTGTGACTGTTGTCTGTTATATGTTACTTTTAACATTCTGTTGTGACATTTTCGAGTTAAATGTTACTTATTACATGTTCGTGTGACTTATTGGTATTAACTGTGACACCTGTAAGATCTATTTTATTGTACATTTCATCATTGCATAGATGCTAACGAAAAGTTTTAAGGAGTAACCACAAATTTGTAAAATGGTAATGAACATCAAACATCCAACGGATAATTACATTATATATGTTTGTCTAATACTTCCACTCAAGCAATGACAAATCATTACCCCCAAATACAAAAGATCACAACAAAACACAAAAGTCACAAAAATAATAAGCATCGCAGAAAATACTAAAGGTCAGGAAAAGCAAGAACTATCACAGTAAGATGTAAATATCACAGAACCCACTAAGTATCACGGACTAATTGTAAAGTCACAGAAAACATGTAAATGCCACGAGAAATCACTAACTATCACGGTATGTAAATTTCTCATATGGAATTCATAAATAAATACTTAATACTTACTTGTCCACTTTTAACTTCAAAAATGTTGGAGCCTTTATTTCATCATCGATAAATCGGGAACATCTGAAGATGAAATTATGATAAAATCCTTCCTCGACATCCCGGGATCCGATATCAAAGTCTTGTGGAGAAGGAATGCCCATTCAACATCCCAATAATTTTTTTTCTTCTCCACTTTTCTCCCTTCTCGTTATTCCTTTCTCCTCTTCCTTACCCCTCTTGTCATCGTCACCTCCACCACGTACTTTCTTCCCTTTACCCCTTTTTTAGGGATAAGCTGTTTGGAATGGAGATTCTAGGAACTTTGGCTTCTTTGGGTTTCTCACATGTTTGTTTGCATTATCTCCAAATTCATTCAGCGTTTTATCATCTTTAGCCTTCCTCCTTTTCCTTCCCTTTTTCTTTTCGCCTCTTGCCTCTTTCTCGATCACTTTCTTTCCTTCACACTATATAAACGGCACACATAATGAGTGTATGTCCGCGAAGCAGATATCGCCACGAAACAAAATAAGCTGTCTAAATTCAGGAAATAAAGTAAATGTCACGAAAAAAGAAATATCACACATAATAGGCAAATATCACATACAAATGGATAATGTCACGGGTAATACCTATTTGTCACACAATATAGTCACGGATACAAAGAACTATCACAAGAGATGAGCAAATACCACAATATAGATGTAAATATCACGAAACATGCACGTTATCACGAAAAATTATTACCTCCTCCTCGGTGCCTTCTCTGTTTGTGTCATCCTTGACTTCCTCCATTGATGTGCCTTTATCTTCTTCTTTCTCTGCCTCATCCTTTCCCTCTAAGCGAGGTGCATAAATGTCAAAATAATAAATAAAACTTTTACGAGAGAGCGAAAGAGTATATGAAAAGGTGAAATTTTATTACCTCGATCCTTTACTTCTCTTCCTTCTTTCGTTGAGCAAATTTTTCTCAACATGGCCTAATAATGGCCATTGTATCGGTCCAGAGCAACAAGTGTTTGCTCGTGCGGCGATTCAACATTGACTTGTCATAAGCTTCAGTCTACATTAACAATTACATTTCGGTGAGCAAAGATCACATATAAGAATGACACATAATTTTCATTAACGGTACACCTATCACAATAAAGCTGTCACCGTAATACCCATTTATCACACAAAATAGGTAAAAGTCACATTCTACATGTAATCGGATCACAAAATAGGTAAGTGTCATAGGTAATACCCATTTGTCACATGAAATAAACATTAATCACATAAAAAAATATTATCCTTTGTTAAAATCTAAACCATAATCACATAAGAATTAATTTTGTCTCACCAATGGATCAGCCGATTGACTCCCTTCCTCTTTTTCAACTTTTTTAACTCTCTTAGCCTTCATTCTTGTAGGCTCTTGCTTTATCTCCTCATGGATATGCATAAAACATCTCGCTCGGTAAGATGTGGATTAGGTCTCTAATTCTTCATGATCGTTGCATCCGCATGGTGAACCCACTTTCTTACCTTCTAGAGTCCAGTTTGTCATCGGTGGCTTTGAATCGTTGACTATTGCTGGCTCTTTGATGTTCGTTATCTCATAGTACCACAACTTTAAAAAAAGCAACATTCAATCAATGAAGTCAATATCATATATCACATATCAAGGATAAATTTCATATATGGGGGTCAATTGTCACATATAGGGGTCAAATATCACATATAGAGGTCAAATGTCATACATGTGGTTCAAATATCACATATGGGGATCAAATATCACATATGGGGGTCAAATGTCACACAAATGAAATGTCACACAACTGGGGTTCAAATGTCACATAGGGGGACACTAAATGTCACACATATGGGGTTCAACTATCACATATGGGGGGTCAAATATCACAAATTACTTTTATATATCACAAGTGAAAGATAATTATCACATATAAGGAGAAAATGCAATATATGAAGTACAAATAGCACAAATAACTTACCGATAGCAAGGGAGCGCAGCCACTGATGTATGACAGTTCTTTTTTAGATATCTTCGCAGCTTTAAGAGAGTCCCACAATTCAATGTAGATGAGGGTGGCCCATGGGAGATGATCAACTACATCTATCCCAGTCATATACTTCATCATATGTCACGGTGCATTCATTCTAGCAGTGGGAGTCCATATCATTGTGAGCTGATAAAGGATTTGAAACATAACAAAATCAGAAACAACTGATTTCTTTTTCGAATCAACTAGTTTATCCAATAAGGCCTCAAGGTAATCTCGGCGGTCTTGTATGATTCTAGTTGCTTCTTCTGTGAAGTCATTACTCCGTTGCTTCTTGTTGAAATCACGTACTCCATATTCTATTCTCAAAGCGATTTTCTTCGGTTTCTCCCCTTCATCCTTGAATCGCGTATGTCTTTGCAACCTAAATCAAATGTGTAGGCTTGATTATTCTGGTTTGGCTATCCTTGAACAAAAATTTTCCGTAAGCCAAATCTAGGTGATCAATTAGGAGCATGATCATGGCTTTATCGAAAGGAATTGCCCCAAAACTAATATAGTTTTGAAAATTGGAGGATCCATAGGCCTTCTAATGTTCAGGCCTCATTCGTGGAACAATCGAGTCCATAAATTCACAATAACCACGTATGTTGCAGGATATCCTAATATCATTCTTCCTGTAAAACACAACACACAACAAAAGACATAAATCTATCTAGGGTTCTGTCACAGTAGATGAGCAAATATCACAATAAAAAATCTAGGGAAAATTGTGTCGGGCCCCAAAATTGGAAGCCCATGTGGCCGGGGCCCTGTATTTTGGGCCATGTGTTTCGCCCCAAATACAGTCCGTATTTGTGTCGACCCAAAAATCCCGCCATGTGCAGAGAGAGAAAGATAGCACTGAAGTTACTATCCTACCCCTCGGCGTGACCGAACTTCGGTAACAGCGCCTCCCCTTCCACTCAAGTACTCTCTCTCCCTCTTGGCCTTCAATGTTCGGCGACCAGGAAAATCCCAAACATCTCTAATTTCGATCTAGGGTTTTCGCCCGGGAAAATGTCGAAGGAAGCCTCGGTTAACGATTTGAAGTCGAAATTAAATGGCCGGAAGAAGAGATGAAGCGAAATCACAATCCGCCCGCTAATCGTCTTGGATCAAAGCAAGACGAGGCGTCGAAGACCATTTGGTGCAAAGGAACCACGAGGTCGAGGCGAAAGAGAACAAGAAGGGATGATTCCAACCCCAAAAGAAGTAAGTGCTAGGAAAAATCTAATTAAAGAACTTAACCCCTTTGGATGTTATCCAAACCGAGGTTTCATGTTAATTCTAATCCTAATGGAGAGTTAACGATTTGTGTTTCATGTTAAGTCGGTTTAATTAAGTAAAAAGAAGTTCATGTTAAGTCAAACCTAAATCGTGTTAAGTCTAATTTCAGTTCATGTCAAATCTAATGTCTTCTCATGTTAAGTCTATTTTTCATGTTAATTCCAATTTTGTTTGTGTTAAGTCTAATTGGTTTCATGTTAGGTCTAATTGGTTTCATGTTAAGTCTAAACTAGGTTCATGTTAAGTCTAATTTCAGGTCATGGCTAGTCTAATGTCTTTTCATGGTAAGTCTATTTTCATGTTAATTCTAACTTTATTAGGTGTTAAGTCTAATTTAGTTCGTGTTAAGTCCAATTTGATTCATGTTAAGTCTAAGTTAAGTTCATGTTAAGTCTAATTAAGCGCTTACATTTGAATTTATTTTCGGAAAATAGTTGGTGGCCATTGCGATATTAGGCCCAATAGTTATTGGGGCTTATTGTGATTTTATGAATCGGCCCAAAGATTCGTCAATGGCAGAGGGATGCCTATTGTGGATCCACATTTGAGCACTATATACAATTTGGTGCTCACGCATGATCGTAAAACACTTGAGCACGTATTGAGTTTTTCACCGATGATAAAGGAACATTTTCTATCCACGATGCATATTAAAGGGAAAGTTATTAATTTTGGCGTGGATTGGGTCCGTAATCATACTTTATTTCCAATTTGGTGAGATTATTTTGAAGAATAGGGACTCAAGTCACGAATGTGGGTGCTTTTCTAAACTTTTAAAGATGACAAGGGCGGAAAAAAGAAAAGCGACATTAGCATGAGAAGATATGTTGAAGATGCTAGAAAGTCTAGTGGAATCAACGAAGAGAAGGATATCAAGACTTTGTTCTCCGCAAATTCTTTATCGCTGCGATGATATGGTGCCCCGAAGCGGGGATGGTTTCCCTAGAATAGTCTTGAAGTATCCGGATAGCATTGAGAGGGTGAACAAAGTCGCATGGGGACTTCATTTATAAAGAAATTATTAGAGGCATAAATGTTGCTGGAAGGGTTGAAGAAGCCGGGGTTACATATATCCTGGATGCATGCCGATACCCGTAAGTTCCATGTTAAGTCTATTTAATTTTCTACTAAGCGCATTGCTTCGTGAAGTGTTAGGCCTTTCATGTTAAGTCTAATTTGATTCATGTTAAGTCTAATTTAGTTCATGTTAATCCTAATTACTTTCATGTTAAGTCTAGTTATTTTAATGTTTTAAGGTTAATGGTGAATATGATCGATCATAGTTGGAATGGTGAATGTATTACTTACGACTTTGGTACTATGAGATGACCGGCATAAGGAGATATGCCACCGGTGTGATCTGCGCCTCAATGACAAATTGGGTCTCGTGAGGGGGAAAAGTCTGCTCTTTTAGGAAGGGGACAATTAAAGCAAAGGCAAAGTGGCTTCAATAATGCATCTAGAAGCCTATTGTGGAAGTTGGGCCATCTCTCCCAAACCCCATGAGGAAAGATTTCAAGCCCAGATTAAGATTAAAGAAGAATGATGGAGCAGAGAAGAATGACTCCATAGGCCATGTAAGTTTTCTGTTAAGTCTTATTTCATATTAAGTCTAAATTCCGGTTCATGTTAAGTCTAATTTTTAGTTCATGTTAAGTCTATTTTTTAGTTAAGCTATTCCATTTCATGTTAAGTCTAAATTCCAGGTTCCGTTAAGTCTAATTTTCACTCATGTTAAGTCTATTTTTGCGTTAAGCCTATTCCATTTCATGTTAAGTCTAAATTCGGTTCACGTTAAGTCTAATTTTAGGTTCATGTTAAGTCTATTTTTCGCGTTAAGCCTATTCCATTTCATGTTAAGTCTAAATTCAGTTCGTTAAGTCTAATTTTAGGTTCATGTTAAGTCTATTTTTCGGTTATTTATTCCATTTCATGTTAAGTCTAAATTCCAGTTCCGTTAAGTCTAATTTCAGTTCATGTTAAGTCTATTTTTCGCGTTAAGCCTATTCCATTTCATGTTAAGTCTAAATTCAGATTCGTTAAGTCTAATTTTGGGGATGTTAAGTCTATTTTTCGTTAAGCCTATTCCATTTCATGTTAAGTCTAAATTCCGGTTCATGTTAAGTCTAATTTTCAGTTCATGTTAAGTCTATTTTTCGTTAAGCCTATTCCATTTCATGTTAAGTCTAAATTCCGGTTCATGTTAAGTCTAATTTTCAGTTCATGTTAAGTCAAATATTAATGTTAGGCCTATTTCGGTTCATGTTAAGTTTAAATTTTAGTTAAGTCCAATTTTAATACTTGTTAATCCTACTTTCGGTTCTGTCAAGCGTAAAGAGGTCGAGAAGCCGAAATTGAGGAAGCCAAGAAGAACTCAATAGGCTATGTAAGTTTAATTTCTAGTTCATGTTAAGTCTAATTTCCGCATGTTATGTATTTCAAGTTAAATCTAATAGTAATTTCTATTAATCTCTTAAAATCTCAGATCATTGCAAAGCATCGGGCGATGCTTTTGAAAAGGAAGAGGAGGTGGAGGCTCGCCCATTGAGAAACAACTGATGTTTTGGAGAAATTGCGCTAAATTTTGCGACGATTACTCGGTCGCGACAAAACGCGGGAAGAGTACATATTGTCAAGTATTTATGGTTGAGATTAGAAGACTCAGGAATATTGGAATCTTTGGGAAGAAGTGGTGATGTTATAGACCCGGAGGAGTCTTGAAGGAAAGAGTTAAGAAGAATTTACCAAAATAAGTAAGTTCGTGCAGGGTAGATGAAGAACACCATTCTCCCAAAAGCATTATAAGGGATTCGAAAGGAGATAATGACCTGCGGATGAAGATTCCATGAAGTAAAGGGACCATGAAGGCGTCAAAGAACCCAATAAAAGATTAATGGAAGTCAATGAGGAAACAAATGAAGCCGAGGAAAAGGGATCAATTAAGCTTTGAAGATAAATTAACGAGCAATTGTCAAGAGTATAGAAAATTAAAATAAGATAAAGGAAAAGATAAAATTGAGGCTAAGATTATATAAAATAAAAAATCAAAGAAATCAAAATGAAATATCAGAGGAATAGGAATAAAGGAAAATAATGAGGAGGAGAGTTAATGTTGGAGATACTAGCGAGTGCTATGCAAAAAGGAAAGAAGGTAGCCACAAAGAAGGCTCTGCCCACATGAAAATTAGGGCACCAAGGAAAGAGCTTCAGAGATCGCGACGTTAGGACCCCTTACAGAGAGGGAAAGAAGAAGCAAGAAAAATCAGTAATTGAAGAGGTAGTGATTGTCCCGATCTTAAGAGCCCACCCATCAAAGATTACTTCAACAAGCAAGATATCAAGTGGGATGTGTTGAAGATGAACTTAATGACGGAGGATGAGGAATCTCGTTGAAAGACTTAAATCTGATTCAGATCCTTCGTGTTTAGCGTCACGCATTCTTGATAGCTGAGGACATTCTTGCACAATTTTAGGATACCACCTTGGATATCCTCGGACTCACCAACGAAGAATAAATTTCTAACACATTTTGCTCTCTAAGGTGTCATAGGTAAGTTTCCATTAATTAATTAATTTTTGTTTTGGAGTATATGTTAACTCAATATTGGTTCGTGTATATGTTTTACGGTAAATGATAATTCCCACTTTTTGAGGTATGATGTTATCGAAGCGATACTTGTGACATGAGCGGACATGACATGCTATACTTGCTTCGTGGTGGTCGGCTTGCGACAAAGTAAGATTCTAAATTTCTAAATTGAATGAGCCTTATTTATAATGAATGCTAATTTCCGGGTTCATTCTGATGGAAGAAGCGGTGTTAGATAGGCCGAAGAAGCCTATGACAAAATATGGCTGGTGTCGTTCTTTTGTGTAAGTATTTCAGTTCTGTTAATTCTAATTGAAGTTCATGTTAAGTCTAATTTCATATCGGTGAAGTCTAATTTCAGATCATGTTAAGTCTAATTTTCATGTTAAGCCTATTCCCATCTCATGTGAATTCTATTTTTCGATCATGTTAAGTCTACTTTTCATGTTAATTCTATTTCCATATCATGTTAAGTCTAATTCCATATCATGTTAAGCCAAATGTTGATGTTAAGTCTATTGCCATTCATGTTAATTCTAAATTGCGGTTCTCGTTAAGTCTAATTTTCATTCATGTTAGCCCCAAATTTCATGTTAAGCCTATTTCGGCTCTTGTTAATTCTAATTTTCATTATCTCTAATTTCATTTCATGTTAAGTCTAATTCATGTTAACTCATTTTACTTGGATTCAAGATTCACTACACCGTCATACAATTTTACATGATGTTTTGAATTATCTTGAAAATATACGGCCCTCCGCGCCGTCTATTGATTCCTTTGGTCGGGGCGATCAGCGGCATCTAGTTGAAGTCCTTTTGAGGATGAAAGGGTCGTGAGACATTATAGTTCGCTCCCCGCACGCATTATAGGCTCCGTAAATAAAATCATAACATATTTTGACTCTTGGGCAAATGATTTTAAGATTGTAGATGTGCGTGAAAATTCGATATGAAGCCATCAAATCTAAGAACAAGCCGGGAGGTTAGTATCGTGCTTAAATACATGATAAATTCTCTAAAGGAATAACATTATACTAAACTAAATTTATATGCTCACGCAGGCTATGACTGGTGTATTCGTTTACCATTATATTCGGGCAATAATTGATGGTGCTCGACAATCGTGACTCACGAAGGTGACGGTTGCCGTTATCTGGGCTAGACTTGCCCAGAATTACTAATAGAAGGGCGGAAAAAAGAGAAAAAGGGAACACTACGAAGATGACACGAGTTTATGAATATATATGTATATAATTACGGTTTGGTATAATCGTAGAAGAGATTGTTCAGTTCACATACAATTGTAGAATTAACATGATGTGTATAGAATTAACATGTTTGTAATAGAAATAACATGAAGTGAAATAGAATTAACATGATGTGTATTTGAATTAACATGATGTGTAATAGAATTAACATGCAAATGAAATAGAATTAACATGATGTGTAATAGAATTAACTTGATGTGTAATAGAATTAACTTGATGTGTAATAGAATTAACATGATGTGTAATAGAATTAACTTGATGTGTAATAGAATTAACTTGATGTGTAATAGAATTAACATGATGTGTAATAGAATTAACATGAAATAAAATAGCATTAACATGCGGTGAAGTGGAATTAACATGTAGTTGTATAGAATTAACAAGAACTGAAATATATGAAGTGACGAGCAGCATGTAGAAAGTTACAGTAGCGAGAAAGACACAAGAGAAAGTTCAGTTCACAATATCCTACATCAATTACACAAAATATCTTCTGACCCTCCATTTATTCTATTCCTACTCTAGGAATTTCTCCGAACCCGGTGGTTTGCGATAAGCGCCATCTTTTCTTTGACAATCCTTGATTACCCATGCCATGTGCGTCTGTTTTAGTTCTGCTTAGTCCACCTCTTTATCTTAGGTTGATGCAAAATGGACATCTCCATGAACCGTCTTGGCGTGATTGAGTAGTCCATCGCGTAGGTCTTCTTGAACTTTAACGATTTGCTCTGCAGTTCCTCCTCCTCCTGTTCTTGACGGCAGTACTCATCGTCGGCGGCAAAGGTTTAGCCGTAAATGACGCTGCAAATTAAGGATGGGGTATTTGAGGGTTTTCATGTTACAAGATTAAATCCATATAAACATCAAGTTCAAAAAATTAAATGCGGTTTCACGAGCATCGATGTTAGGAAGGGGCTTCTTGCTCGGCGACTCATGTTCAATAGCTTTATGGTCGTTCATATGAAAATAGTTAATATGATGTGTAATTCGAGAATCATTAGCATGTGCGAGAACAATTAACATGAGACATACCTTACTTTCTTTTCCCTCAAGATGCAACCACGATTTCTTTGGGGCGAAGATGCTTCACGAGGTTTTAACACAAAGTGGTTGAAACCATTCAATGCA
This sequence comes from Asparagus setaceus, assembly GCA_012295165.1. Taxonomy (NCBI): domain Eukaryota; kingdom Viridiplantae; phylum Streptophyta; class Magnoliopsida; order Asparagales; family Asparagaceae; genus Asparagus; species Asparagus setaceus. The sequence goes on from WHSE01000013.1 coordinate 187,436, forward strand.
ACTTTAGTTGGCCTCAGTTCTAAATACTACTTGTAAATAAGTGGTTAACAGAATTCAATTGGGAAGCTCCGTGATTGACATTAGTCTTATCAACATTTACTACCCAAGTGGGAAGTTTCGTTGTTGTCATAATTCAATGGGAGATATTGGACTTACCGAATTTATTAGACTTAACATGAGCAGGCACTTTGACTTATCATGAGCAGGTAGACATAACGTGTTGGAATTAGACTTAACATGAAGCGAAATAGAATTAACATGAATTGAATTAGACTTATCATGATCAAGTAGACATAACGTGGCTGAATTAGACTTAACATGAAGCGAAATAGAATTAACATGAATTGAATTAGCATGAATTGAATTAGACTTAACATGAAGCAAAATAGAATTAACATGAAATAGAATTAACATGAAGAGTAGACTTAACATGAAGCAAATAGAATTAACATGAAGTGAATTAGACTTAACATGAAGCGAAATAGAATTAACATGAAGTGAATTAGACTTAACATGAAGCGAAATAGAATTAACATGAAGTGAATTAGACTTAACATGAAATGGAAATTAGGATTTACATTTCTGGAAAAATATTAACACGAACTTTAAGTGTCATACCATTGCAAAGAAATTGCTTCCACCATGAAATTGCTTACTAACTTAAAAAACAACTTAGTGCAGTAACTATACAAGCAAATAACTTTGACATATAACACACTTAATGCAATAGGTTCGTTGCATGTTTTACGGTTATGACCTTCCATATGGCATCGAGCATTTCTTGGCCGTGTGTAAACCGTTCATTGTTGATCCGTCTTGTTTTATTTCTCCTTTCCTTTTGTTGTTAGTGGTGGTAAAATCGGATCTCATCACGGCACGCGCTTCGCTTCGTAATCGGGGATGGGGTAAAGAATTGGCTCGTAGCTTTTAAAAGCTTCAACCGTCATAAACGAATCGCGGTAAACATCTCTCTTCATAAACATTATGGTCGCATGCATGTTTACAAGGGATCGAGTTATATCCCATACGGCATGTGCATGTGTTTTGTCCGATCCACTTGACAAGTTCTATGGGATTGTACCTCAAATAATCCTCTATGTGATTGGCATACATCAAAGCGGGCATTGTCCATGTTCTCTTTAAGGACAAGCTCGGCTTTGGGACAAAATGAATTCAATTTTCAGCCATGCCTCGTCGATCATTCATTCGGACCATAATTTGCTTAGTATGTGTTCTACCGGTACGTAATATCCTTAGCGTTCTAGCCTCGTGTATCCATTTGTTGAAGGACTCCGTGACATTAGATGTCACGTGACCATATCTGAAACAATTAACATGCGTGAAATAGAATTAACATGCAAAGAAATAGAATTAACATGCAAGTTGAAATAGAATTAACATGAAATAAAATAGATTTAACATGGAGTAGAATAGAGTTAACATGAAGTGGAGTAGAATTAACATGCGATGGAATAGAATTAACATGAAATAAAATAGATTTAACATGGAGTAGAATAGAGTTAACATGAAGTGGAGTAGAATTAACATGCAAAGGAATAGAATTAACATGAAATAAAATAGATTTAACATGGAGTAGAATAGAGTTAACATGAAGTGGAGTAGAATTAACATGAAGTGTAATAGCATTAACATGCAATGGAATAGAATTAACATGAAGTGAGATTGATTTAACATGCAGTTGAATAGAATTAACATGCAGTGAAATAGAATTAGAGCGATGAAATAGAATTAACAAGCGAAGTAGAATTAACATGCGGTGGATTTTACTTCATCATACAATTAACATTATATTGCTTATACTTTACCTAATTCCGTGAAATGCAGCGTTTGCCAGTTCTGGGTAGTTCATGACAATATTATATGCCCTTCGTTTATCGGCTAATGTCGTCCATATAATCGTTCCATTCGCTTTAGTATACTTGTAACAAGCGATTGTAATAGATTACCCGAATCTGAGTATCCTTTGCCTTTAGTCCCAAGTCCTTCAATTTTGACTCGAAATTTTCCACTAGATGTAGAACACATGGAGTGTAGAGCATCTGGAAAAACTCTCTACTGACTTCTCGATTCCCTTATCCGCATCCGATATTATAACTAGCGATGTGGAGGATTGTATGGATCGGCCTTTCATAGAGTATAGACCACAAACTGTCAAAATTTGCAATTAACATCTTGAATTTAGAATAAACCTGAAACAAGTTAGGCATGAAATGAAATTATACTTAACATGACTCAAAATAAGTATAAAGATAGCCTAGAAAGAGTATTGACATAAAACCTTGTAAGAACCACTTCGAGTTAACGTTATTTTCTTGATCGCATATGCAATAGGCTAGTGGAAATATCCCGATTTCCATCGTATGCTACATGAGGAGTATTCCTTTGAATCGATCTTTCGAAGGTCCCATCCAAAATATAAGTGAATTACGACAACCCATAAAAACCATTTATGCAAGCGGCATAGCAAATGAATAATCTTGTAAACCTTCCCTCATTTTGTTCAACATGAATATAGCTTCACGGATTTGTCTCCTTAACATTTTCTACATACCTAAATTTCATGTTAAGAAAAAGAGCTAGAATTAACGACATACGGAATCAAGTTGGAATAAAGCGAAACTAAAATCACGATAGAATTAATTTGCAATGAAATAGAATTAACATGAAGTTCAATAGCATTAACATGCAATGGAATAGAATTAACACGAAGTGAGATTGAATTAACATGAAGTTGAATAGCATTAACATGCAATGGAATAGAATTAACATGAAGTAAGATTGAATTAACATGCGGTTGAATAGAATTAACATGCAATGAAATAGAATTGAAGCGGTGATTGAACTAACATGCTGAAATGGAATTAACATGCGATGAAATAGAATTAACATGCATGTGTAATGACTTACATTCCATTCATAAAATTAATTTGTATAGGATAGATACTTTACCATCGTAATTGATCATAGGACTCATGAGCATCACCGTATAATTGTTCTTGTGCTCTTTCTTTACCCCACCATACCTTACTATACTCGACCCTTAGCCCAAAAGAACTTAAAAGCTCCTTCTTTACATCAATAGGTATATTGGCCGGTCCTTTAACATGGGTTGTAATTGGGTGCAATGAATTGTCGGGAGGCTACGTTGACGGCATTATTGCCATCTGACCACAAGTGTGATTGTTCACGAACTTTTTATTTCAAGTCTATTTTCATCTTTGGGTGGAGAGGCAAATAACATCCACGGGCAACTTTTGGTTTTCTTAAACCCAACAAACTTCGAATACGCTTTGGTTCATTCTTTTCAAAATCGTTACTCAAATTTTTGGCAAGCGAATAGTATTGCAAAGCTAATCTTAATTCTTTGGCCCGTCAAATCGTTGCCCCTCATCGGTTAAAGCATTGTGCCACCAAGCGGAATCCTCTGTATTGTTTATCATGTCATCAATCATCATAACATTTTCCGATGGGATTATCATTGGGAATCCTATCGAAAGACTAACTGAATCGTAGAGTATGGCCTTGACCCATAATCTTTATTTTTTGTCTTGTAAATGTTTTGAATAGAAACAAATAATCAAAAACTAATCATATAATTAGACTTAACATGAACTAAAATTAGACTTAACATGAAATAAATTAGACTTAACATCAAGCGGAATTACACTTAACATGAAATAAATTAGACTTAACATGAAATAAAAATTACACTTAACATGAAGACAAATTAGAATTAACATGAACTGAAATTAGACTTTACTTAAAATTTGACTTAACAATAACTAAAATTAGAGTTAACATCAATTGGAATTAGACTTAACATGAACCAGGTTAGAGTTACCATGAAAATTAGACTTAACATGAAATAAAATTAGACTTAACATGAAATAAAATTAGACTTAACATCAACCTGAATTTAGATATAACACGAAAATTAGACTTAACAAGCTGGAAATTAGACCTAACATGTAGCGTCTTTGACTTAACATGTAACGACTTCTGATTAATGCAATAAATTAGACTTAACATAAAACTCTTTTGACTTAACATGTAGCGTCATAAATATTAAACTTCTTGGTCTTCTAGATCTTGTCGGTCTTCTAGATCTTGCTCCTCGTCATAGATAATATATGAATCCTCACTTACTTGAGTAGCTTTCACGAATCTCTTTTAACCCAACATTGCGGCAATGCTCCATCATAGATGCAGATCACCGTTCTCAATGGACAAATTGAGGTTGCCGTATGTTGCTTCATCCTTGTATGACAAAGATAAAGACTCATATGGGATTTTTAACCTCTCGACGTCAAATTTGATATCCATCATGGTGGTTCTGAAATTAATCTTTAAAGCGGCTTTGTCACTGATGAGACCAGCAGATGATATCCTTCTCACCATTATGAAGGGAAGGTAGAAGGAGTAATGGCGAAGGAGTAATGCGAGAATTTTAGGACAAGAAGAGTTTTCAAGAGCAAAAGGAGGAGATTTCCCTCAATTCCCTCGATCGCCATTAATGGTTGAGTAGATGGGTGTCTGAAGAAGGAGAAGGGCATTTTGGGTTTTCAAAATCTGACTTCTGGTATTATTGGTGACGTGGAGGGGCGAACACAAATGCATATTGTTTGGGGCTGATCCACACATTCAATAATGGAGGGCCCGGTCACATAGTTTCAATTTTTGGGGCTGGACACAATTTTCCCAAAAATCTAATGTCACAATAAAGAATCAAATGTCACAAATTGGGTGTGGAAGTGCATAACTTTTAAAATTGCTCCAAAATTAAATGAACAGATCTAGGGTTACATCCGAGTAGATGAAAATATCACAATAAAGAATTCAATGTCACAAGTTGGGGTTGGGAAATGCATAACTTTTAAAATTGCTCCAAAATCAAATTAATAAATCGGAGAATTTAGTTGATACTTAGGCGATTCGGATATGCGAGATGATGAAGATGATGAATTCGCCATCATGTATTTTATCAAATTTAGGGTTTGGTGTCGGTGAAGAGGGACTTGTAGGGCGCCACACGGCGGATCGAAAGACGAGTAGCGAGCTTCGGTCGGATGTGGACTTTGTCGAGTGGCGGCGACAATCTTCTTCCGCGTAGGGAGAAACGCGGACTTCGGAAGGCGAGATGAAATGTGCTTGTCGCGCTTCCCAAAATACAGCGATGCGTGAACAAGTCCGCGACGCGTATTAGGTTGAGAAAATACGAATAATAAAAAATCATTTCTTCTCAATCTATCGCCAAGCGTCAAGTAATCATAAAATACATCAGATCCACGGATCCCAATCACGGCCGGTAAGAATAAATAATAATCGAAACGAGGAGTACATATCACCAAAATAAAATAACATCGGGACTATAAAAGAGTCCACATATCTGAAACAATACTTGTAGCTAAGACTAGAGAATCACAAAATAAATGTCAACTGAGCTAAAAGCGAAAATACGGAAAGAAGTCTAAGGTTCATCAACTCACGAAAATAAAAGGAACTAGGCTTCATTTCGATCTACTCGTCGTGCGGAAGGTTCTCTGTGAAAATTCGGCTCTAAGCGCATCCACTGAACACGTCCGTCATCTATATCGTACACTAAGAGAATGGATGCGTCGTTATAATAACACGGCAAGATCCCACAAGAAATAGCGGTATAATAATAATACAAATGAATGCAAGTAATCAAAAATGCGAACAAATCAAGTATAACAATACGGTTAACCACCCATGTAAAGATCCGAATGAGATTAATATTAAGAAATCTACAAGCGAGGCGTAGTATGCGTCGGCGAAATAATCAAACAAGAAAACCCTCATGTATATACCATATGTCTCAGATTGTAAATAACTAAATAATAACCCCAAACTATACGGATGGAACATATCTTGGAAATAAAGATCGACATGTGCATCTCGGTGTCCGTACAACCAGTGCCCTAAGCTGTCAAATATCTCGACTCGATCCGTATCTAGCCATCTTATAACAGGTCAACGGATCATAACTCTCAGAGTCGAAATTCATATCACCGGATAACCGTTGTTCACAAATCCTCTCGTGCATCCAATGCGCTACGAATCGGCGGAGGACTACCGCATACCGATTTCGGCCTGTCCGGACACAAGCGGACTCGGTGAATACACAAAGTACGACTAAAGTGACTACACAAATTGAACTTTAGCCCTACAAACCAACCCGGTGACTACACAAATTCAGTGCGAGTCTGGAAGATACATCAATGACCATATCCGATCACATGAACCAAGACTTTCCCATCCCACGGTCTCGGGTAAATCAAGTCAAGGATGCCGATATATCAAACGGTTTCACCTCCTAAGCATGGTCAACACACACATGTCACTAGGTCATGTTCATGACGAACCGAGTCCCTAAGTCATGAACTACTACGGTTCGGACACAACAAGACTATGAATAAATGCAATTAACATGTCATATGTGCAATTACTCTTAATGCGTCATGTATCATAACGATGCGTGAATAACTATCAACAACGGTACAATATGAAAATGTGAAATAAGAAAAGTTAACCACATGAAATGGCGTAGTTTTCAACATAAATTCCCATGAAAATCCTTTAAACTAATTCTCAACATAATTATCCAATATTTCAATTAAAATATACTTTTCTCTTTAATATTATTTATGAGCGATAACTATTTTTATTTTCATAAATCACCTCTATTTCTTTTCCTTTTCAACAAAACCTCTTAAAATATTTTAAAAATTCTTTTCCTCCTCAAATAATTTTCCTTTAATCATAACAATTAATTAAAATACTTTTACTCAAAATAAATTATTTTCACCAAATAATTTCTTAAAAATATTTTCATAATTATAATAAATACTAGAAATATCCAAAAAATATATTCTTACTTCCAAATAGCGAAATTAATCATAGATCAATTCTAACCTATCCAATCATCACGGATAATTTTATACTATCGAATATTCAGAAGATGTAGATGTTAACTAGCATATGATATCAAATTGACCGAACTAAACTATACATATACAATTAATTCATAAAAATAAATAAATGAGACAACGGCAAGAGGGATCTTGCATATAATAATTCATAAATAATCTAAAAATATAAAATACGAGTCAAAAGCAAGCGGGATCTTGACCTACGGCGAAATCGGTGTCGTGGTAGCCTGCTTGCCGCGGCGACAGCGCCACGGCCGGTAACGGCGTGCGGGCCTGCGGCGGTCTTAGAATCTGGCTGGCGGTACTGGAACGAAAAAAGGCAAAGTCAAAATCAGAGATCAAAATCAATGAAAGAAGATCAAGCAAATCGAAATCATGAAGTCATAAATCAAAAGTCAAAGTCTTAAAATAAAAATCATAATCCAGTAAAGGATCAAATCAAATCATCGAGATCAATCAAATCAACAAAATCAGAAAAGATCGAAATCAAAACCAAGATCAGGAAAAATCAAAATCAATCAAAAAAGAGATCATATCATGAAATCAATCCGGAGAAAGAAAGGGGATCATGGGGGGGGAGTTCAATCAGTCAATTAGTTTTTGAAAAAATAATAATATATATATATAGGTTAGGAAGGTTAGGAGTTAGGAGTTAGGAGTTAGAACTATATTATAATATAAAAGTAGAAATTAATTATTATAGTGATAATTATCAAAGTAAAATTATCATATATATATATATATATATATATATATATATATATATATATATATATATATATATATATATATATATATATATATATATATATATATATATATATATATATATATATATATATATATATATTATCGTGAATACCAAGCTCGGGTTTACAAAATCACTAATAATATCAATAATCAAAATTATGTTGGAACTATTCATGAAATTATTAAATTTGTAATTTAGTTAAATCATAAGAAAATGTAAAACTATATTTTGAATTAGTAGAGAATTCTGAAATTTTAAGAAAATATTAATAATACTTTCAAAAATAATATTTAATTTTACTAAAAATAATATTTAATATTTAAATACGAGGAAAATAACATTTAATATTTAAACACTAGAAAAATAATATTCAACTTTCAAATGCTAGAAAATAATATTTAATATTAGAAGAGCAATATTAGAAGATACATATCGAAAAAATATTAGGAAAATAATACTAGAAAAATATGCACCGAAAATATTAGAAAATACGTGATCGAAAATTCACTGTTACAAGCTCGAGGGTTCTCAACGAAGACGTTGTTTATTGGAGGGTCCTCGTCGGTGGTTGGCCTCACGGCGCTGTGGGCGAGATCTTGAGAGGAAGAGGGTTTCGAATTTAGTGGGTCGACGGTTTCAGAATCGCTTCCATTGGGATGCTTTTTCTTTATTTTAAGTGGGAAGGGTAATTTGAATAGACTATTTGGGAGTGGGTTTCACGCTTTTGGGGGTTACTTGCTCTCAACCTTTGTATAAGGGTTGGGATGCATTGGTTATTTGGTCAGTGGGGATGCATAGCCTAACTTTTCTTAGTTCCTCTATGCAAATTTCCTAAAAATAATGTGTAAGGAGTTCACCGAAATTTAAATGTGTGTAAGGGCGCAGTTCCGCCCCTGAAATTTAATGGAAGGCATATAACTCCACAAAACATTTATATTTTCTACCCCATAAATTATAAACATTGCGTCCTCCATCTATTTAAAAACACTAAACAAGCTAGTAGCAAATTAGACTAGCTCATTGAAAAGTAACACTCATTTAACCTTTCAACAATAAGTCAAATAGGCCTAATCAAGATTATAAAGTGTATCGAGTGTATTCGTACTATAGTTTTATAATATTATATTTTTATTTAGGTATATAGATCCTCGTTATTCGCCCCTCCTCCACTGTCTCTCAAGAAGGAATTTTAGATCCGCCACTAGTGCCAAGCATTTGTTTCAAGATATCATGTGTTTTCTTTAGTTTTCTGGAATTCTACCCAAGATTAATAACTGACAAATTGAGAACTTTATTCTTTGTTAATTCAATCCCAACAGAATAGTCCACATGCGAGCGCCCTAGTCTGATGCACTCAAAAGAAAGACGCATCAGTAACTTTAGAATTTCATCATGATGACATCTAAAGGATTCTCTCAATTTTATTTTGGTTATAGAAAATCCACATAAACTTTTGGGGAGTTACAGTCAACCCCCCTCCAACTTTTTTTATTAGACTGAACCCCCTTTGAACTTTAGGAGTTGTTGCACATAACCCCCATGAATTATTTTATTTCACTTAATCTTACCTAAAATTTTAACTTTTAATCCTCATATTAGCACCATCAACCCAATGTGTACTTGGTAAGTACGTGATAAAAAAAAAGAATATAAAAAATTCTTTCTTAGTCCTAAAAAATATACACTTCTATTAAAATAGAAAGTATGCATTTTTTGGGACTAATGGAATTATTTTCATATTCTTTTCGGCACATACTTGCCACATGAAATGTTAGAATAGACGGTGCTAACTTAAAGATTAAATGAGAAATTTTCATGCGAAGTTTAGTGAAATGAAACCATTCAATGGGCGGTGTTATGTGCAATAACTCCTAAAGCTCAGGGGGTTTAGTGCTATGAAAATGTAGATTGGGATGTACTGCAACTCCCCAAAACTTCATAGGGGTTTTCTGTAATTAACCCTTTTAGTTATATATACAGTGATATATAAAGCAACATGGATAAATACAATGAACAAAATAATTTTGTATAAAATGGCAAGATTTGATCTCTACAAATGGGATGAACTAGAACTACACAATAAGAAAATAAGAATATTGCGTGAACCTAATACATATGTTATTCCATATATAATTACATATTAGAGCATGCATGCATATATTCAATCGTCATCTTCGCGCTTTTTGCACAGGGCTTCGCTAGCATGCATTCTTGCTACGAAGCATGTTATCATGCTTGTAGAGTAAATTATCCAAAGTGGGTTTGCAAGTTAGATTGCTTTAGGCAGTGTTACTAAAGATCGACTGAAATGGAATACTCATCTTCTCAAGCTCCTACGGTAAATTAATATACAAAAACTATATTTTATTTTGTTTGATAAAATATTTATAGCGAAAGGCAATTATATCTATTTTTTTTATTTTTCTTTTATATGTGTTATTCTAAAGTTTGATTTTAATTTCTTTTTGTACTCAGATGACTGAGGGAAAGAATATGACATGCGACTCTTAAAGATTGTAGCATTGAATAAAGTTCTAGACTTTGTTGTAAAACTAGAGATGAGATAATATGCATAATAAAGTTTTTCAAGGTTAAACTATGTTTATGGAAATTTCATGGAAGCATTGTCAACCACTTGCACCTTGATCTTTGCTAATTTCGAATCAAGTTGGTTTAAATAGGGAGAAATATTTTAAAGTCGTACGTAGGAATTGTTTGTATCAATTATCATCTAATTGCAATGGAACTCGTTCCATACATCGAAACTGTAGATCATTTCCTATCGAAATTTGAATGTACATACATTGCTTTGATACCATCTTAAAATCACTTCCACTCAACAAACCTCCGAAACGCTAATGCGAGTTTTAATGAAAAAACTTGTTATACAAGTTGAAGTATATAACTTTATATTATGTAAGAGGGGTTAATTTCACACAATCCCTTTGATCAGTTAGGCCGTTTTTCAGATAAACCCCTTCAACTTTAGAGATGTCACTTAACCCCGTGCCCTTAAGTTATATCAGATAACTCCCGGATACAAATTGACCAAAATGAGGGGGGAAAAAAGAAAACCTACTTCATGCCCATTTTACCAATTTTAAAGGTACTTTTCATAAAATTCCACTTAAGTGTGGTCTAATTTTGAGATAATCCCCTAACTTAGCCCACAATTAATTGAATTTAATTTCAACTGCAATATTAACTTGAAAATTAAGCTGATGTATACTGTTCTTTTCCTTTCCTTTTCTTTTTTTGGGCTTAAAATTAACGCTCGAAATTGTCTATTTTCGAATTCCCAATTGTGCAGAGTTAGTAAAAGAATAATATACAGTGGGCTATTGCCTTTTTTTAAAATTTTTTTTGACTAAATATATGAGATCTTTTAAACAAGAAAAGTTAAAAAAATCTTACAGTATTGGCTTCCTAATTAATATTAATTCCTTATCGGAGTCTGGATGGCTCATGTATGGACGTAACCACATCCAATTGTCTCCTCTCGCTTTCTAGTCACATATAGTGAAATTTTATAGAAATATGCATGGAAAGCTTGTAGACAAAAGTTTTCCAGGAGTGCTTGCAGGGTAAATTGCTTGGGGGAATGTATCATTCACAAAGAATTCACTTTTTTTAGCCCAAAAATAAGGGAAAGATCTCTGTTCATTCTATTGATAACTAAAAACTTTAATACGATATTGTGTCATACAAAAGGTATAGATAGAAACATATACTTTCTCTCTAGTTTGTTCAAAGGACCTTCTCCACATACATATCAATGAGGGTGACGAGAGGACCATAGCCGTCATTCACCACAGCGCTGATAGGTATATGGTCCAAAGCCAGCCCTACAAACTAAAAAATAGATAGGAGAAAGAATAGTTTCCAATCTAATGACAAACATTATCTAATTACAGTAAGCAGTTAGATGCAGTCTTTTAGATAAAGTCTTAAGTTTCTAACTAAAAACCAAGAAAATCGACTAAGTTGAGGCTATGCCTTAGAGTCCTCCGTCATATCGAATCCTCGTGATGGCCTCTCCTCTGTTCTTCTTCTTCCTCTTGAGTTGTTTCGATGGCCTCTCCTCTAATCACAAAACCAAGAAAAACCGACAAAGAATTCACTTAAAAGGTTTCTTCCCCTTATTCTATAAAATATTTATAGCAAAGCTAATTATATCTCACTTATTTATACATTTTAGTTTTGGGTTTGATTTTGAATTTTGATAATTTCTAGATTTTTTGGGTACTCAAACCGCCAAGTTAGAATATATTACAGGGACACTAAGAGTTGTACCTAAAAATTGAATGAGTTTCAGAGTTTGTTGCAAGAGAGATCAATACCGAGATGTTTCTTTACAACATGTATAATAAAATGTTTCAGTGTTATTTAAATTGGAGATACTTTTGTTTGATTGTAATATTGATAAGGTGAATTTTTACAAGATTCTCATGAAATAATCAAGAGAGTAAGAACATTGTGACACATAATTAGTAAACTTTTTTTTCAAATTACATTATCGAATTATTTGCAAACCTCTCCATCAGCTAATGACATAACATGATACATTTATAACCATAAATTTAGATAAGAATACTCTCATTCTCTTTCTTGTATATTATTTACCTCAAGATTTTGAATTAGGATTTGGTTCATTTTCGGTCAATAAGTGGAATTTTCATCCAATTTTAGCCCTCCTCCCACGCTTTGAAATTTTATTAATTTTAAATAAAACCACTAAAAGAGTGATAAATTATATCTTTAAAAATCACTAATAGAAGATCATTTTGAAATTCAACTCTAAATATTAAATGTCTTGGTTTAAACTCAATTAATCATAAAACAAAAGCTTACAGTTTAATTATATATATATATATATATATATATATATATATATATATATATATATATATATATATATATATATATATATATATATATATATATATATATATATATATATATATATATATATATATATATATATGAGATGGTGAGCTCATATTCTTATCGTGAGCTAGCCTAGTAGGCTACTCAAATGATGATCGGCACCACCCATCGTGATTGGCACTCATCATGATCTATATAGAAAAAATTATATTGTTTTGAAATTTTAATTATTTTTTAGCTATGTATAGAAGGGACGGTCATTAAATTGCCTAAAAATCAACATGTCAAACTAGTTTGATTTATATTCTAGAAAATTCTAAATTATATGAATATTTTATTATATATTTCATGACATGTTGAGCAAGATGTACGGTACTCGATCATGAATTTGATGACCGATTAGTTTAGCTCTAGATAAGATTTGAGCTTACCATCTCATAATATCATTACTATATATATACACATTATACACACACACACACACACAGATATGTGTGTGTGTGTGTGTGTGTGTTGTTGATGCTATAAAAGAATAAAGAGAATTTTGAGTTAATAATTTCAAATTGTTTAAAATATAAAAGTATATAGTTTTAGGATTCGATCCTCTCAATTAGATGGTAATTGGAGAGTCTCCAATTCCTCTAATCATTGCCGTGATATTCTAAATTCAAGGAACAATATTAGCTACTTGAGATAAAACCACTATGATCTTGAAAACCAATATTTTTAGAAAACCACCATTCTTTGAAAACCACTAACACAATAGAGAAGTCCTACGTGGCATAATCTCGCCCATTGAATTTAGAATACGTAATGATTGGAGAAATTAGAGGCTCTCAATTACCATCTAATGGAGAGGATCTAAATCCTAGTTTTAAACTAAAGGAAACCCAATGTGGCGGATCTCATCCACTAAAATTGGAATGTGCGTAATGGTTTGGATAATTGGTCCTTCTTTAGTTACTTATATAGGAAAGGTTCGAATCCTTTTGGTAACAATGTTGTGACAACATATTTATAACTATTTTGAGAGAATTAATTCCTAAAATTTATATTCATACAATGAAAACTTATAAAAATGATACATGGGCCAATTCAATGAGTAAATTATTTTCTAGGAAAATTACAAGACAAAGTTACCACAAATGAAATGAACTACAACTGTATAAAAATAGGACAATAGAGGTCTGTTTATTTCCATGCACTTGATGGGTTTTGCATTTAAAAATGAGACCTACAAATTAAAATCCTAGATTTTATATCAAATACATTGTTTATTTGGTATTTTTCATGCCATGAATTTGGGTTTTCCATGCAAGATAGATGCATCAAATATGATTTCCTATTTGTTTTGATTTCATATGAATTTGTGATTCTAGTAACATATCCTCAATAACATTTATGTGTAACCAAGCAAACTTTGATTGCATTTTACCTCTAATGCAAACACTCTTTAATACCCATTACAAATAAACAAGGTTTTGAGTATGGATTTTCAAAATCCTTTGCATGCATCAAAATACATTTTAAGCAAATTATTCCATAACAAAAATAAAATGAATCTATTACATATCTTCACAAAATTAATTATATATTAATGCATATATTAAATGACAAACTAAAAATGATCAGTCTCCTCATTCTCATATAAATTTAGCTCCATATCTCCCACTCATCACACGTCTGACTTTTGGTTATAAACTTCTAGTAGAGAAACCATGGAGACAAAGAAAATGAAGGCAACATTAGTCGCTGCAATCGTCATCTTTGCGCTTTTTGCGCAGGGCTTCGCTAGCATGCATTCTTGCTATGAAGCATGTTATTATGCTTGTAGAGTAAATTATCCAAAGTGGGTTTGCAAGTTAGATTGCTTTAAGCAGTGTTACTAAAGATCGACTGAAAAGGAATACTCATCTTCTCAGGCTCCTGCGGTAAATTAATATACAAAACTTTTTTTTTGTTTGATAAAATGTTTATAGCGAAAGCCAATTATATCTTTTTTTAAAATTTTTCTTTTAAATGTGTTTTTCTAAAGTTTGATTTTAATTTCTTTTTGTACTCAGATGACTGAGGGAAAGAATATGACGGGCGACTCTTAAAGATTGTAGCATTGAATAAAGTTCTAGACTTTGTTGTAAAACTAGAGACGAGAGGAAAGTTTGCCTGTAATACGCATAATAAAGTGTTTCAATGTTAAACTATGCTTATGGAAATTTCATGGAAGCATTGTCGACCATTTGCACCTTGATCTTTACTAATTTAGAATCAAGTTGGTTTAAATAGGAAGAAATATTTTAAACTCATATGTAGGAATTGTTTGTATCAATTATCATCCAATTGCAATGGAACTCGTTCCATACATTGAAACTGCAGATCATTTTTCTAAATAAATGCACATTCGAAATTTGAATGTACATGAATTGCTCACGAACCATCTTAAAATCTCTTCTACTCACCAAACCACCAAAAGCGTTAATGAGAGTTTGTTACGGACATGAACCGTCGAGAGAAACCACCACAAGCGATAGCAAATAACACAATAAAGAGTAAAGACACGAGATTTCGTGGTTTTAAACTTTAGGCAAATAATTACATTGAGGCCAAAATTCATGATTTCCGACCTATAACCCACGAGTTTTGCCTATTTTAGCCATTTCTAACCATTGATAAACAATTTCGTGATGTCCAAAATTCACGATTTCATGACCTATAACCCATGATTTTTGGCCATTTTTGTTCATTTTTACCAATTGGCAAAAGATTTTGTGTAGGCCAAAGTTCACAAGTTTTATGAGCACCTACGATTTTTGGCCATTTTGAGTTGTTTCTACCCATTAGCAAATAGTTTTACGAAGGCCAAAATTCATGATTTCATGAGCTATACCCCATGATTTTTGGCCATTTCTAGTCGTTTCTGACCATCGGCAAATAATTTCACAGAGGCTAAAATTTACGCTATCATGAGGTTTAACAAATGATTTTTGGCAATTTTTAGTTATTTTACCCATCGGCAAATTATTTTACGGAAGCTAAAAATCTAGATTTTATGAGCTATAACCCACGATTTTATGCTTTTTTTGTTTCTATCCATCGCCAAAAATTATTGTGGCGTCAAAATTCACGATTTCATGAGCAATAACCTTAATTTTTGGCTATTTTTAGTTGTTTCTACCCATCTAAAATAATTTTGTGCAATTTAAAATTTATGACTTCATAAGCGGTAACC